>OX411311.1:61977859-62095359 GCA_948150685.1 Rhaphigaster nebulosa
AAAATAATAATTCGAATATTACACATTCGTAAGTTTAACATTCGACCGACGATATATACCTACTAGCAAAATACTTGTTTGCTTGTTGTTTTTTTTTGTACATATTCGGGATATTATTATTGGCTTAAAAGCAAAACGAAAAATGATGTTTCGTTTTTTTTTTGTTTCACTCATTATATTGCCTGGAGGTATAGCTTTTGTTGATCTCAATGGAAAATTTCACCAAGAAAAAAAGTGGCTATAATATTAATAATAATTTCGGAATTATTTTTTGAAGAATCAAACATTATTTCATCTTTGGATTTCGAAGGCTCGTTACAAGTGTAAAAATTAAAATATTTACGATTAAATTAGAAAAATATTTAAGATAATCAATGTATTTAACGATAGTGAAAACCTAATGATTTTTCCAATACCTTGAAAAAATAGGGTTTTTCCCACCTTTTAACCACTACGCGTCGTGACAACGCGACAACGTTAAGCGAAGCGCTCAACTTGACAAAATGTGAAAAGCAGAAAAGGTGACTTATACGAGTATCTCTGGCAACTGCAAAGGCTAGAAAAAAGTCAGGTGATGGATCAAATAAATTCGCTGTGTTTATATTGAGATCGATATGAATTAAAATACAATTTTTTTTTTTTTGTCTTTAAACTGAAGAAGTGAATTGAGAAGAAAAGAGCGGAACTGACCCCTGGCCGTACTAATTAAGAACCGTTACAAAGCCCTCTCCTCTGTAGGGACAAACAAAATTACAGCCCTCCATCCTACTAATGACCCTAATAAAGATCGAACACTAATGCTCTGTCTTCTCCACAAGGCTTATTTAGTCCTGAAGGGTTGTTCTTTACCCTTCCTCAGGAATTGGTGATCGTGACCGTCAATCAAGTATCACTTACTTACACAAACACAATAATAATAATAATAATGATTAATTAATAATTAAAACATGCGAATTGAGATCTTCAATAAACATTTTTGATTTTTTACTCTCTCTCTCTCTCTCTCTCTTCA
The DNA here is from genome assembly GCA_948150685.1 of Rhaphigaster nebulosa. Taxonomy (NCBI): domain Eukaryota; kingdom Metazoa; phylum Arthropoda; class Insecta; order Hemiptera; family Pentatomidae; genus Rhaphigaster; species Rhaphigaster nebulosa. The sequence goes on from OX411311.1 coordinate 61,978,872, forward strand.
TGAGGCCGCGGAGGTAGTAAAATTAATTAATTTAGACAAGTTCTTAATATCATAAAAAATAAAAATGGAAACGGATCAATTTTTATTATTTGTTACTCGGATTAATGAATCAATTGAAAATCTTAACGCAGTGTTAAGGAAAAGCTTTTAAGAAACAAGACACCATTGAGATTAGTTGTTGAGGTAAAATGAAGGCTTCGCTCAGAAAACCTTTGGTAAAATTTATCTTTTCATCCTTAATGGTTGAGAATGACAAATTCGTAGCATGAAGTAGATTTGCTCCGAGGAATTCAACCTGCCAAGTTAGATGGAAACTTTATACAAAATTGAATATACGAAAAGCAGTTTGTTGATTCCAACTGCTTCAACATTTACTCGACAAGTGCTCTGAACTTCTAACACACAGTGAAAAGCTCTACACTAATATTATCAGGCCTATTCAGACTTATGCAATTAAATTGGGCTTCGAATAAACCATCTGATCCAACCACTCCTAAATCTTCCGCAGAGTCTATAATCGTGTCATGTTTTCAAATAAACTGATTTATAATGAAATAAATATTTTACATTATTTTGGTGTGAGTCAGTTTAGAAGCAATAAAGTTAAGTGTTCAGAACCAAATTAAGCTTTTACAGAGATTATTTAAATTATCTCTGTAAAACCGAAAATGGTTTAAACCCGCCTTGAAAATTTGGCGTTTAGAATTTGTTAACTGCGCCAATTTTCGGGGCGTAGAATTACAATAGTGATAGTTCATGATCATCGTTTACAACATTCTATTCTAATACATTGAATTGGAATCGGAAATGGGTTTACAAAGATATAGATATTTTTTACAATATCTGAGGTCAAATGGAGAGTAATGTACAGGTTAGGTATAGATAGGAATAAGCGTAGCAAACCAAATGTTCTGGGGGAGGGAATATAGTCACTAACACATGTTGGTAGTTTTATATATGTATATATATATATATATATATATATATATATATATATATATATATATATATATATATATATATATACACATATATAAAACTACCAACATGTGTTAGTGACTATATTCCCTCTCCCAGAACATTTGGTCGGGGATATGTATATATATATATACATATCCTCGTTATTTGAAAAAGGCTTAAGCACCAAAAAGTCGAAATTCAGATTTAAATTTATTGTCAGAGGTTAACATGACCTCTGTCGATTCCCGCTCACTATACGAGTATATCGAAAAAAAATGGAAATGGTCCAAAAATATACTATTGATGACTTAAGCACCAAATTCTAACCGCTCTCATTCGTCACTCATACCTTGGAACAGTGCGGGAAGCCCTGTAATTGCAAAAGTTTTACTACCATAATTAACTCTTACTGTACAGGATAAAAAATAAAATTTTAATAAAAATAATAATAAATTGCTAATAATGTTTGCAAAAAGGCTTAAGCGCCATTTAGGAGGAATTGATATTTGAGAAAAAATACTCAGTAAATACAGCTGTGTGCTGCAAATATACAAGCAGTCAATACTCAAGTTCGCAAAGTGGATCTATTGATCGGATGACAGGCCTTAAGAGGATGTGGATCTTCAAGGGCTCTTTGTTGAAAATAACTTTCCAATTATTTCTTTCTTCGGTAGAAAGCCTTGGAAGAATCCTAAGCTACCACAAGGAAAGCATAATGCTTTTATTAAAGCGAATATTTCCTTCTGGCCTTTATATTCCCTTTTACAACTCTCAATTTTTTTTTTTTTAAATCGATATCACTGTGTTTTGACCCAGATCATGATTATATCAAAATTATAGAAAGTATGCTAGATGCCGTTCCAGGATCTATTAGTATGTAATTTTACATATAATTTTTTTATTTGCATATTTCAAATAAAATATCGGCATTCAGTAATAATAATTTTTTTTTTAATTTCACGGAATGCTTTCTTCTTCATTTCTTGCAAGATCTTGTTTTATATATAATAACAGTAATTCTATGTATTGATGATCCATTAGAATTTTATGAGTAACTTGTATCACTACACTGTTAGGTCGGTCTTTATAAAAATAGTAAACTTTTAAATTATGATATTCTTATTTCATATCGTTTAAAAAAAACATTCTAGATAAATTCATTAACTAAACAATCAAGATAAAGACAAAACTATTTAAATATTGGATTACAGTGCTTTTATTAATTGGTACCTAGTTATGACGTTTTCAGACTGCTAATGTGATGCTTCTCTCATCAAGTACCAAATTGGTAAAGGATATTTCATTTAATCAAGTTATATGTTATGATATTTTGAGATTTCAAAACAGAAAAAGACAAAATCACATAAACGCAGACCAAATATAGTATATCTCATATCGACTGTCAAAAATAGATTAACCAAATAGAGATAGTACTTGAGTCTCAAACTAGTTCAACATACACTTGTTTGAGATATGCCATGTGGCTGTTAATGTGAGATGTGAGATGTGCTATGTGACTGTTAATGTGAGATGTGCCATGTGATTGTTAATGTGAGATGTGCTTATCTTTTTCTTTTGAGATGACTTCTGAATTGTCGAAAAGTTTGCTGGTTAGCAGTTCACTGGTATTTAAGTGACCTAATATTTTGTTTTAGGATCATCCAATCATAACCCTAAAGTATTAATGTTTGTTTTTTGAGTTTTTTACTTTCATTAATTAATATTAGTAAAACCAGGGCCCTGTTTCGTAATATAGTACAACAGTACAAGTACAAGTGGAAATGTTCGTTTTAAAGCTTACAGGTTACTCTTAGTAATTAGATAAAAATAATTTTATTTATTTTTTTCAACTTTCTGTTTTTTAATAGAACAATTTAGATGTTATTGAGTTTCAACACTTCATAGTGCAACATATAGGCTCACTTGAACTTTTACTTTTGTATTTCATTATGAAACAGGATGTGCCTATAAAGTAAAGTACAATACGTTATATATTGTTAAAACATTGTTATAATTTTGGAACACGATAACATTTAAAATAGTTATATTATAAAACAGTTAATTAAAAAAAATCAAATTATTGTTATGTAACGACGATAAGTAACTTGTAACCTCTAAACACGAACCTTTCCACTTGTACTTGTACTTTTTCAAACTATATATTATATAAGTAACTTATATATTTTGAATTATATTAAATTAACAATCTCATCTTAAAATTATCCAACAAACGTTCAAATGCACTTTTTGTAAGTTAATAACTAGACAAGTCTTACATCTAAGGTGGTCCGGCGATGTTAAATAAGTCTTAATATTTTCACCATGGTTAGAAAAGAGTTGCCTCCAAAGCCCTAAAACTAGTGGTACTTCGCTTTTATTTATCTGCAACTAAACAAGTTGGGTCGGAATGTCTTTTTATTTAAGTTTTTTTTAAAAACAAATTTGTTTCAGTCACACTCGTGTGTCCCGCAATTTTATTATATAATATTAAAATCTTGTAAAGAACAGTAGTATGGAACAAATAAAGAAATTTCTAAAAATAAATAAACTTGAAAGTTACAAATTTACAATTTATAAGCCTTCGTCACAATCCCTGTCTAGCTCTACTTATCCTTATAATCCTCATGAAAGCTTGAAATGGCAGTGGCCATTTTATGGTTACAAGTTTTCATTACAAGTGACACGGTTGAGAAAGAAGCGCTAGGATTTCCTGGAGTCCTTTTCCTTCCACAAATGACAAGTTTTGTTTGAAGTTCTCAGACTCAGCTCAAATATTATTCCCAAGTATGTATGTGTTAAATATATTTTTTATTTATGATGATTTTATTTTAACTTTAAGTTTAATTTTCTTTATTCTTTAATTACCTTAATTTAGACTGTTCTCCAATACATAGTAATATTTGACAATGAAAACAGTACATCAGTCAAAGCTAAATGTTCTAGAGGCGAAATGAAGATTTAATTTCTTTTCCTTGGCAATGATGAAAAGTGATCAGAAATGATAAAAATGCGAAAAATCGAATATGTTGACTATTATGCTATTGTTGAAGATATATATATATATATATATATATATATATATATATATATATATATATATATATATATATATATATTTAAGTTTAATTTCTTTTTTTTTTTGGTGAGATTTTGGAGGCAGTGGTACCGAATTGTCAAATTGTCAACTCAAAATTTGAATATGAGGCTCTGTATTATATATAACAATACTATGTTAGTTATTAATTTTATTGCTTGGCCAATGTGTACCATTATATAAAGCAGAAGATTTTGAACGCGCTAAATTCAGGAATTGCCAGTTCGATTTGGACTTTTTTTTTGCGTTCAATAGGCTATTTATCGAGGAAGGCTTTAGGTTTTATAACATCAACTACCCTTAGGAACGGAGCAGTAGCCATAAATAAATTGAAACTGAGCGAAAAAGTGTTCAACTTGTCTTCATCATGACAACTTCATACCCAGGGTAGTAAATTGATTATACAAACTTCTGAATAAGTGCATGTTATTTTGTAAATAAATTGGGAAGATAATGGAGAAATAAAGGGTGTAAACGTGAAGATTTTTTGCCGTTTATAAAAATCGATTGTCCTTGTAACCCCATTCCTTGGAAATGCCTGTAACAATGAGACTGAACAACATGTTATAGATTATTTTTTTAAATGATATTTTTTATATTAGGAGTTAATCCAAATTCAATGTGGGTGAAATCACGGAGCACAACCAACTTGATATAATTTTATATTGTAGTTTATTGTTGTAAATGCCAATTCGAGCTCTCCTCCCACTGTACCGAGATCCGTATCATTTGCCACATTGCAACTTCCTATTTTCGCTCCTGATAAAAAATTACAATTTGGGAAATCCCTTTTTATATAAATAAATTTTAAAAAATATGCGCTTGTTTATAAATCTTATGACAGGATTTCTATAATCCCAAAAAACATTTCTTAGAAGGCAGCGAATCAAAGAGAAGCTAAGAAAAGACTGAGTGGCAGGTGATTGTGGTCCTCATCAAGCTCCTCTCTCTTACTAATGACAGCTTTCAGGCGGAAGATGGAGTCGGTTTCTGAGTGGTGCCCTCTATTGTCGCACCTTACAATCGCTCTGGCGGACATTCATGTCTCTAAATAGCAGTAATCGGCTTCCTTCCCTTCAATCAACCCTTTGTAATGTAGGTATTTCACGAAATAGAAATACTACTATATTATAAATGTCAGCTCATATGACTTTCTCTATTTCCTAAGGTAGAGAAAATTTGTAACAGTCAATTTTAACCTCCATTTAGACCAAAATTGTGTTGCTGTATTTTTTTAATTTTTCGTTCAGTGGCTGTCGCGGTTGTCATATTATAAGATCTAGAGATATATAGAATTTAGATCAGATTAGTGTGAACCGCATAGGCTTTCCGCCAACTTACAAAGCTATGTCTGAACATGGTCCTGGCAGGCCACTACCTGAAAGGATTTGATTAGTAACTTATAAGCAGGTATTAAAATTAACTCTTATTTTCTCTCAAGATATAAAAAAGTCATGATTCGAGTTTTAAATAGGAATAATAGTTTTAAGATCCCCTGAGGAAGAATCATATGGCATCATTGAAGCTAAAAGGTTAATTTTTTTCAGTGCAGCTATTTTATGAATTTCTTGGATTAAGGAAGTTAAAACTTGTTTCGTTTTTGTTCTCATCTTCAATTCAAGTGATAACCAACTGTTTGAAGAGATACATACGGACCCACTACAAACGATTTCACGATAACTTACACGGACATCCTAACACAGTCATACAAGATATGGCGACAACCAACATGCCTGATAACACTCGCAGAAGGCTGAAGAGGAGCTGGATGAGGGATCTCCTAACCTAACTATATCCGATTATCATGACAGGAAGCTGTGCCGCTGGGTACTACTCTTTCTCATGCCTTTCATGCCACGTTTACATGTTCTTAGCCAGCACATTCACTGGTTGTCTCATAGACAGGGGTGAATTTAAAAATAAAGTTAAATAAAAAAAATAAAAAAAAAGATCCCCTGAGTACAAATAACCAAGTCTCGCAAAATGCATGAGCCTGTACGTATGTGTATCGTAAATTAGCTCCAAAACGAAAAGTTGTTACCTACCTTAAAAACTTAAATAAGCCTGTGATGTTAAAGAAAATTTATCGCCAAAATTGTCTTGCCATAAGTGGCACTTTATATGATTGAATTTACACATTTACACGATTTTCTGGAAAAGGCTCTACCTATTCTGATCCAACTCGTTTTTTCAATGTGCATTTTAACGCTCTTAAATATCAGTTAGATCTTATTCTCTTGAAATAGTCTCACAAGACTTAAATGCCAAATTTTCAAAATGGCTTCTCCTTTAATTTTGTTTATTTGAAATAAATAACCATTTCTCATTGATAGTAGTAATAAAAAATAGATAAATATAAACTATGAAGGAATTTAATAATTAACTAAAGGAGAAATATTTTTCCACCTTAAAAACGAATTTCTGGAAATAGGACTAGTTATATAAAGATCTTTATATAACTAGTCTTATTTCCAGAAATTCGTTTTTAATAATAATTTGATTATTTCTATTTTAATATTATTAAATGAAAAATAAATGTTTCCTTGGATGTTAAATAGTAAAGTTTAAATTTGATTTCAAGTAGCGTCGTAAGTGGAAGTTGTGTGCTTCGCGAGTCGCACCAGATGTTTTATATTTGAAATCGAAATATAATTTAATTTTTTTAGTTTTTGAGTATGAATGTATCAGTTTTTCAAATATTTATGGTATAGGAGGCATAGTTTATTGAAAATATTATCGATTTTAAGATCGTAAGGTCATGTATCATTTTATTTTAACATTAGTCCATAATTTGCTTGTGAAGGCGCCTTTCATGAAAATGCTATCGATTTCTAGATCGCGCGCCCTTCTATTATTTATTTTAAGTTTTCCGATATCCTCAATATTTAAGTCCATTATAAATATATGTTTTTAAGAGCAGCGAGAAGCTTTTACAATTTTGAGATTAAATGGTTTCAGAGAGGGAATTTTTTTTTTTTTTTTCCTTGCCCTCCAGAAATTTTATTTATTATTTTACATATATACAACAAAAATATAATATATATACAAATTTTCCAGAGAGGGAATTATAGCTCGCCAATATATAATCCATCATATGCATTAAACCGTACGAGAGCTCTTAAAAAAGGGCGTCCCGGGCATGGACTTGGATAATTTCTTTTATTTTTTAATAGGATATTTGAGATGTGATAAAGAAAAAAATAATTATTTGCCTATCAAATAAGTCTTTTCATATTTCATTCTCTTAACGATGAGTCATTTGTTAGATTATAATTCAATTCGGAGAAATCTTTTAATCAAAATTAAACACTTTACAATCTATATTGGTGATATGTTTTAAAAAGACTAAAACGAACGTTTTTATAAACTTTACGATTTTTTGTCAAATAAATCCAGTGAAAACATTATTTATTTTAATCTTACTGTTGAATTGAATTGAATGAAAATTCAATCATTATCGAAAACGAATATCAGCAAAGACCGTTTGTGAAGAAAGATCTGATTGAAATAATAATTCACTGAATTGAATGAATTTGTTGATCGGATCGACGAAAGAGAATTAAATATCTACGTCGTTTTTTGAAAAGGCGTAAGCACCATTTAGCAAACTTTACATGAAAATTTTTTTCTCCAAATAGCAATATATTTTTTTTTATTTTTTATTGTATACATTACGAGTTTGTTTAACTTGAAAAAGCTTTATAATTACTATATATGTTTAAGCTTTCTAGCACTGGTTTAGGCCAGAGTGATGACTAAGAGTCATTAGTATTTGGTACTTACGTTATCAATATTCAATTTTTAGACCATTTCCAATTTTTTTTTTCTATGTATCGTGAGCGGGAATCGATAGAGTTGGTGTTCAAGTCCCATAACCAATTGAAACCTAAATTTCGAATTTTAGGCGCGTAAGTCTTTTTCAAAAAACGGCGTCGATTAAATATTAAATACTTACATTTTTTATCTATTTACAAATGGTTTTCTATAAGCCTACCTTTTTTCATTTTTTTTTTATTTTATCAATTTTTTTTCAGTGTCAATTGTTATTTTATAAAATATTGTGCTTATGTATGTGCTATTGTATTAGTAATTATTGTTTTCATTTTTACGATTTTTTTCTCTTACTTCCTCTCTAATTTTTTCCCTATGACTTAAAAAAAAAATAATTATTCCTTTTGCCACGACCAATGATCGGTCTTGGGTACTTAGTACAGTACTTAGTGAGGACCTACTGTTTCTTTGACAACGGTTGTGGAAGAAAGTGATTTGATCAGGATCACGTTCAACCGCCTTGCTTTTTCTCAATTAAGGGTACGTTCTTTATAGAGGCTGGATGAGCCCCAGGAGGATCTTTCTGCCCCAGACTGAAATAACCTACCTCCCTCCTATTTATTTTTATAACTGCTACTTTTTATAACTGATTTTTTGGAACTTTGTTTATTGCTAATATTTCTTCTTCATTTATAGCTAATAGCCATACATATATTGCTTATTTCTCTTTTTCTCAATATAAAATATTTCTTTCAAAATATGTATGATGGTTATTGCGTTAATTTGTATTTATATAATTTTTTATTTTTGTTTCGTCTTGTAATATATGCACCCATTTTTAAATTACCAATTCTACATCTCATAAAATCAGAATATAAAATTATTAATATTGCGATGGGTAGGCTGTTTTTTATTTATTAATTAAAAGAATCAACATTATATCCAATAGCCGATAGGAAAAAAAGGTCTTTCAAAAAATTGAGATGAGACTTTAATTGAGATGAGATTCAATTAAAGAATCAAAAATGATAAGGTAATTTTTGACATTTGAAGCAATTCTATTTTAATTACATATTTGTCTGTACAATGATTGAATGGGCCGAAAGCTACATCTACTATTTTTAGCAGAATTCGTTGGTGGTTTAAAAATTGTATTTACATTTATTCAACCAGAAATTGCCATAAAATTGATCATCAGTGAGCTTGACAGGCAGTTAATAAAATATCTCACGCAACATGAACCAACGATTTTATAATAAGGTTTGTAATAAAACAGACTCGCGATGGTAATTAATTTGTAATTTATATAATAATTATATTTCAATTTACTCGGATAGAGTTTGTATAAAATTGGGTGATAGAAGACAATAATATTAATATAGTTACTTATTTCGTAATAACTATTAAACCATCCTGACTTAATGGACTAAAAGTGAAGTTCCCAGTATTGTGTTCTGTGCGCGGTCCGAGGAACTATCCTATAGTAGAAGATGGCTTCTTTGAATGGCCATTGGTTTCCAATTGCAAAGTACTTGGGCCTGTTGAGTTATTTCTAATTTAAGGGATTGGCGGATCAATGAAGAAGCTAGCCTGCCTAGCAAACAGCCAGCGGGGTCTGAAAGAGAAGGTTCCTTTCCCTCCCCACTCCGCTTCCCTATTCCTCCTTACACAGCCTTCAATACTGGTCAGTGTAATATTCCTAATATTATCTTCCCCTCAAATTGAAGAGAAAACAAACCCCCAGGGTTCGACTACGTTATTTATCTTCAAGCATTTGGTCACATTCACCCTAATTATATTGAAATTTATTTGAATATTTTATATAAAAATAATAGTTGGTGTATCTGGTCAGGTCAAACACGTAGCCTCATTTATACATCCAACGGTCTGGCCATCACGTTGAAATCTCTGTTGATTATTTAATAGGTTTTCTACGTTTATTTAGTTGGTTCATATTGGCGAACATGGGCTGCCATTGATCCTGATATCGCCTGATCGCATATGTTTTTCTGAATAAGTTTTCAAAAGGTAAAAATTTTAATTATTTATAAATACATATATAGATAGATAGAAGAAGAACTTTATTCTGGGACTAGGTCCCTTAAGAATAACAGAATAGAACAAATAAAACATAAACCATATCTAATTAGGGATTGATAAATTATTTGCCACTTCTATAAATTTGTTTCTTTAAAAAATAGTTTCTAATGTTATACATTCATCCTCAGTTCTAAAAACACACAAAAAATTCAAAAATAAGCAATTCCAAATATAGTTTGGTATTATTATGCATATTAAATTAGATTATTATAAATCAGTATTATAAAACATTTATGAATTATGAATTTAATTAAGACAAGAAATCAAATAAATGTTGGTACTCACCAAGGTTTAAATGGATTATATCAAATAGAAAAAATTGTACTGGCTTCTTCTCGCATTGAACTAACAATGAACGAAAGGTAGGTAGCATGTTTATAGGTAAACGGTTTAAGGGTCAGGGTTTTTCCAGTAATGGCTGTGAGTAATTGTTTTTTCTGTTATAGATGGGAATAAATTTAAGATTGGACTATTGGAGATATTTATTTGGTCATTTAAGCAAAAATCTGGATTGGATTTGAAGGATTTTATTATTTCAAGTGCTTCATATATATTTAGTTTGAGGCTGTTTTCAACGTGATGTATTAATTTAACTCCTGAGTCTTTGATGAATTTATGATTTTTTTTTTCATTTGAATGTATTGCAAAGTTGGAATTATCTGTCTTATATTATATACACGTATATGTTCATTTAATCTCTGATTTAGCGATCTTCCGTGTATTTGGCTGCACAATCATTACAATTTAGTTCGTATACTCCGCTTTTTTTGGAAAGGGTCTATTTTGTCTTTAGGAGAAGAGAAATATGAGGATAGGTATGAGCCACTCGAACTCGCTGTAAAGGTGTAAACATGAGCCCATCTCGAGGTACCGAAGACAAATCTTAAAAATCAGTTCATGATCCGCTTCAATCTCTCCTCGAGCACCTTCGAGAGGCCTCCGTATACCACACAGCCATACGAGGAGTTTACGGGTAGGTTGTGGAAGAAGATATCGTGAACGAAGGAATAACTTAAGGATACTTATCGACCGTTGGGAAATTTGGGCGATATGTTTTTGTTTCCAGCTTAGGGATTGGTCGATAATAATACCAAAGTTTTTAATTGAGGAGCAGAAAATGATTGGATGGTCATTTAGGGATATCCTGTCGAAGTAATATGTGAGGAAAGGGTGTATCGGACGGACGGAAAGAAGTTAGCATTTCTTCACACTTTCTGAAGAGCTGAGGGATGGTACAAATATTTTATTTTAGTTATTTTCGGGTGTCAAAGGCTTACTTCGGAAAATGATAAGTACTTTCTTAAGCTTCGTTCGGGACCGAATGCATTTTAAATTTATAAATCAATAATAATAGTTTATCATTACAATTAATAATATAACAGCTATGCTAGTATTGGTTTTCAGACTGCATACTTTTATAAAGTCTATTTCTGGCTTTAAACTCCAACAGACACCATTTATACAGGTTTAATATCAAACTTTAAAATTTCTAGTCCTGAAAGTTACTTGTTCCAACTTGTTTATCAAGACAAAATCAAACTTCCATCAGGAAAATAAAAAATATTCAGACGAATGAGTACTGCGATAGCTATAACCAACTTATCTCCAGCAGTCTGCATCACTTCACATAGTGAAAAAATATCTGCGGTAATATCTAACTTCCACTTGTGGCCAGCGAAACATAGCGACAATTCTCTGTATTTATCCAGTGTGGATAAACTAAATAAAATATATTACTTATTCATATACTATATATAAAATATATATATAAATATATATAAAATATACTTATATTCATATATGCCAGTGAATATACCAGTTTGTCAAAATTGTATATATTATAAAACAAAGTATTTTTGTTCTCTCTAGCTTTCTTTTTGTTATAGCATTTCCACGTCAATTGTAACTTTTTCCATTTCAAATGTTACCTTTTCCATATCAATTGTAACCCTTTCCAAATCAATCGTCACCTTTTCCAATTCAATTGTAACCTTTTCCATTTCAAATGTAACTTTTTTCCATTTCAATTGTAACCCAACCGGACATGAATTAATTCAATATTATTTATTTTATTATTGAAAAATAATTATTTTAATTACATTAATGACTTTTGAAATAATTTCGGCATATTCTTTCGACATTTTTTTTTCGTTTATTAGATAATTGATATTAAGTGCTAATTTAAAGTAGTTTAAATTTTTGTTTATAGTATGTATACATATGTAAAATTATTATCACGGAAAACAACTCATGACCATACTTTATCAAAATCATTTCCTTGATTTTCCTTTTTTCGATGAATGGCCCTCATTACAGGAGATCTGCCTGTATTATAGCTAATGATTCTCACTACACTTCTACCTAAAGCCTGGTGTAATATATATTATATATTATATATAATATAAAGGATATCATATTGGCGAACAGTTCACAGAACACACGGATTCTCGTTTATTTGATAATTGATATTAAGTGTTTTTTAAATAAAATTGTTTTTTATTTATTTTTAAAGATTTATTATTTTTTATTTATTTAGGGAGGGTGAGGGTGGTTTTCATCGATTTTTTGATGGTTCATTAGGCTTTCGAAGTTGTTAATGTCAAATTTACTACCGAAATTTTGTTCGGCCACGAGCATTTCTACTTATTTATTAATTTTCAAAATTCTTCGGTATAGGTATCGTTAGGTTTTCAAGGGCGCTATCCGATCGCGCATGCGCGTTTTGCAGTTCCGTTACTGTTGGAGTTTTCTATGATAAAGGGGTCGTTTATTAGGTTTTCAAGGGTCCTGATTCCATTTCTTGAATTGGATTTAGGATCGCGCATGCGCATTTCGCTTTTCCGTTGCGATTGAAGATTTTCATGATAAAGGTTTATTAGGTTTTCGAAGGTTCTTATCGAGCATTCTCATTTCAAATTACTATTAATGTTGGCATCTCTTTGGTACAGGTATCGTTTCTGAAGTTATCAATCATCATACTTTCGAATTTTTGTTCCCGTCTGCGCACTTTGATTTACTGTTCCTATGGAACTTTTTTCTTTTCTAAGGGCCGTTTATTGGGTTTTCAAAGGATCTGATTTAGTTCTTGGAATTAGATATTTCATCGAACATGCTCATTTGGGATAACCGTTACCATTGACCTTTTTCTCGTTAAAGTTATTGTTTATTAGGTTTTATAGGACGATATACTCTAAAAAATGACAAATATAATTGTAATTTGAAATGCACATGTTCGATAAAAAATAAAATTTGAGAAAAGGAATCAGAACTCGCGAAAACCTAATTAGCGATTTGTGTAACAAAGAAAACTTATCACGTAACATGAAAACAGTATCAGAAAATGGAAGAGCGCTGGCGCAATCGCAATTTCAATTAACAAAATTGAATCAGAAGTCTCGAAAACCTAATAATCGATCCTAGTGCCAAAGAAATGTCAACTGTAATAGTAATTCGAAATGCGCAAGCTCGATAAAAAATTCAATTCAAATAACGGACCCTACGAACCCTAAATGAACCCTTTATCATAGAAAACTCCAACAGTAACGGAAATGCAAAACGCACATGTGCTATCCAAAATCGAACTTAAAAAATGGAATCAGAACCCTCCATAACCTAATAAACGATCCCTTTATCATGGAAAAGTTACAATTGAAATGGAAAAGGTGACAATTGATTTGGAAAAGGTTACAATTGACGTGGAAATGCTATATATATATATATATATATATATATATATATATATATATATATATATATATATATATATATTTCCTAGTTTACTGGATGTGCCAGACTCTAAAAGTAATGTATAAAGTATTTGTACAAGAGCTGTTCTTTTACAAACAAAGTTCTATATTTCTATATTTCTTTCTATATAATTACTACATTTATACATTACTACGAATTTCCTTGTGCCCTTAATTCTAACTCTCATAATTATCCTATAAGAATGTTTTTATTTCTACTATTTATGTCAATGCTTACTTTGATTAATCCTTTAATTCCTTGTGACTTGAATTGGGCTTTATGGGGTCATTTACATTTTTAAACACACGTGCAAAGTCAGAAGAAAAAATCGTGATTCGCGGTCTTTTGAGACATTACTTGGAAAAAAGTTTAAGCATAAAGGCAGCCGCCGAATAAATTCGTGTCATAGAAGAAGAGTCAATTATCCATCGAATAAGAATGTTTTTGTTTCTACTATCTACGTCAATGCTTACTTTGATTAATCCTTTAATTCCTTGTGATACAGATCAGGTCGCCCATCGGTCGTTGGTGATGACGTTCTTCTTGAATATGTGAACCGGGATGCACATGCAACTACTCGTAATTTATCGGACGTAGTAGGGGCTCAAACTTTTACCGTGAACAGCTAGACAGGAGTTTATGCAGTTTTGAGTGCAAAGTACCCCGCTTTGGACAACAGGAATGCAACCATTATGCAACACAACAATGCTCCTGCACATCGTTCTCGTTTGACCAAGTAAAAATTATCGGAACTACAATACTTTGTTTAGATCAATGGTTCATTTTTTAAAAGGTCGAATCTTTGATAATTACGAGGACGTAAAAATTTAATGTGAAGATTTGTTTGCCTCAAAAACAAAGGAGTGGTACCGGCATCAGATCCAATTACTGACAGAAAGGCGGGTGAAAGTAATTGAAAACATTGGACTTTACATTGAAGAGTTGTATTCAATAATGTTTAAAATTTGTAATCTGAAATAAAGCTATACTTATGCTCAAGGTCTTTTGTAACGACCTAGTAATGTAGCTTACTTCCGGACGTCTAGACCAATGTCACAATAATTCCTTACGGAATAGGCAAATATAAACATATGGATACCAGACAAGTTCATCAGCCAAACCCAGGACGGATCTCCATTTCACTCCACAGCTGCTACATTATTTTCCAGGCGATAGACGCACGGTGAAAATAGTAAGTCACATTTTCTATGTTGCATATCACATTTCAATATTTTTTTAAAAAATTTAGATTTCTGAGCATAAATAATTTAGTGTATTTTTTATTTATAATGAACATTATATTTTTATTTCGTACAATTATTTAATAAGATATCATTAATTTCATTTTTACTTTTTCACAATATATTACATAATATAAGAAAACATGAAGCGTTTTATTTTGTTTTAAATTGCATAATTATTTAATAATGACTAAGATTTTTTTCTTTATTTTTATAATCAATACATTAATATGAGGATTATTTATTTTAAGTTGTTTCAATTCGTACATTATTTTTATTTTGTTTTACATTTTAATTATATGAACAAGGAAGAATTTCACAATGCATCCACTACAATACAATTTTATTATTTACCAGAACAGTTTGTAATCCCAAGTTTTAAAGTGTATAATAGAAAAAAAATAATGATTCAATCTGTTCTTGTATTAGACGTCGATACTTTAAGCCAATTTACTAAAAATGGTTAAAACCTTGCAGGGTAGACTAGTATTATTCTGGACAAAGTTGCCTTGTGTTGTCATAAAGCAGCCAAACGGCACCGTGACGTGTCCAATCCGTGCCGTGCTATACCGTCCTCTGTGACGAGTCACATTTTCTCCTCGACTTGACATAGGAACGGATTTCACCGTGACGGCATAAACCGTTGTGTGAAAAAAGGTCCCGACATTCTCTTACTTTGTCTCAGCTCATACTATTTGTATAATTAGAAAATGGTTGTTATTCACAAATGCTCCTATATTCGGTGTGCGAAATTAAAAAAAAGTGATTTTGTGTAGAAACCAGAATAAATAAGTATAAATTATTATCTTCTTTATTTATTTTTTAGTAATAGAATCATATTTCAATTGGTCATTTCCTGATAAAAGAATTTTTTTTTCAAGTTTCGGAACAACTTACTGTATTACTCTAGATAATTAAAAATATTCTTAACCACTGTTCTAGAAGATTAAAACGTAGGAAGAAAAGCGCATTGACAAGGCTAAACAAAACTAAGCAAAATAAAAATTTTAGGAAAGCAAATGTGCTTTTTGATTGCTTTTAGTGCATATAAATCTCTGAGATGGAAATTCGGCCTGGAGGGAAGAAGCAAAAGATAATTGTTTCCTGGGGCCGGAAAAGGAGAGGACTGCGGTATAACTTCTAGAACTGAAAGCAACTTTGATTAATACTTATATAAAGTCTATCTTCAGCTCCAGCTCGCTTCAGTTCCAAATTAGTTACGTTTTCATATCTGTTACGAAATATTATATTGTGCTTCAAAGTGCTGAGAATAGCTATAATGAAACGCAAGAGATCAAAGACATAGGGCTTTAGGAATATTTTTAATGGATCATTATTTTTGAAACTCATCAATAATCAAAATAACAACGTAATTCACTCCTTTACCACTGGTTATACCAGGCACTTGGTAATATTTGAGAAAAGCATCTTTGGGCTAACACAGGCATTAACGGGTCATGAGGCTGTAATTGAAGTAGCAGGAAATGGTATTCTGAGAGCAGATGAAGCTGTCATTCAAGGTGAAGGCGATCTACCTAGGTTAAGGAGGTTACCAAATCTGAATCTCAGGCCCTCCTGAATTTGGGATCAAATGTTAGGTTTTCTGTATAGCATCACACAAACCATAATGTTAAATTTTACGACATTATTCCGGTTGTTGGTTTAAGAACAATAATTAGCGAAACTGTTTAAATATGCAATATGATGAATGAGAAAATTATATATATAATTATATATCTTATTTATATATATATATATATATATATATATATATATATATATATATATATATATATATATATATATATATATATATATATAAAACAAAATAATTTGTATTCTAAGGAAGGTTGTCCTCTTTGAATGACATATTCGTAATTGTAAATATTGAAGTACTCTGTACTTTAGGACTAGGAGTCTGACTCTATTCCAAATATATTTTTTCACGTGTATATTAATTATGAATAATGGTACAGTTATGTGTATTCGCTGATACAAAACTAATTATTATTTATATTGGGACGGAATATTGAGGATGAAGTAGGGTAAGAAACAAGTTAGGGATAGAAAAAGTATGAAATTCCCAAAAGTCGGTACAGCGAATATTGAAAAGAAACAGATCTATGAAAGTGGGTCACCATGTTCTTAGGATTGGATCTGGTACATAAATAGTGGACAGATGAAACTGGGGTGAGCAAATTAAATATGTAGGTAGTCTTTTTTGCTCTAAGAGATTACAAAAGAAAGACAAGTAAGAAGTATTTTCATTAGAAAACAAGAGAACGCCACTTCAACTCGTCTTATCAACTCGAGATATAGAAGCATCTGGTAACCGAAGAAGACCTGTCTGCCGAAGAAGACAAATTTAATGAAACAATTCATTAGCCTCTTTCGACTCATTTCAAGCTAACCAGGCATTTAATTTAATGACATCTCAAAGATAAATTATATAATGCCTTGTTGAGACAAAAGAGTATTGGATAGAGGAGAGATTATGTTATAAGAAAGATAATGAAAAACGTAATAAACCTTTTACTACCTCGAGGTCTTTCATTCCTAATGGAGGTGGCATATCTAAAATATCACAAAACTTAAATTTCCTTCTTTTCTGTAGAAAATGGGACCATAATTTATATATACTATTTTGTTGCTCTTGAGGTGCAAAATCTGCCCCTGAAGTTTTGTGTTTCTAGTGCTGTACACCCTGAATAAATAAAAAAAACTATATATATATATATATATATATATATATATATATATATATATATATATATATCAGACATTCCTAAAATCCCCATCATCGTGCTCTCTGTTTAATATGAAACGGATATTAAATAAACACTTTCCTCATCCTGATATGATATTTGATTTTCAAATGTGTTTCATTTTCTTTGAATACCTAATTATCTAAACAAAGGCAAAATTTCAACTTTTATAATTGAAAAGAAGAAGAAATGTGTAACAGATATTAATTTGATCTAAAACATACTAGATATTTTTATAGTTCTCATTAAATTGTACAAAACTTTGGAGGTTGTCAACAATTATTTGTTCTGTGTCGGACTGTGTTTGTAAACGGCACAGTAGAGATGATGTGTCCGTCGGAATAAAAATATACTCTTCATTAATATTGTAAAAGCTACTTCTTAATTCTAAATTTAAAACTGTATTTAAATTGTACACGTGTAATGTGAAATAGACAGCGAAATAGTAAAATATTTTAAATGATCCTGGAAGAAGATAAATTAGGAGATATATAGTATGAAAGGCGAAACGCATTAGTTATTAAATTGACTTATGCCAAGCCAAAAATAAAAATTTTATAACCAAACAGTTCTGAAGTACTTAAATCAACTATTTAAAATTACTGTTTATTACAACCCTTTTGGGCAATACGGGGGACCTACATATTTAAGCCAACTAAACATTTTTAATCAATTACGTCAGCTGAAAAATCTTTAATACCACAAAGACTGGATTGATTAACTCTAAAAATAAAAATAGGAAAGAACTGTAATTACAGTTTGTTAGTATAAAAAAACTAAAAAGAGAAAATCTCCAGGTTTAGGAAATCTAATAATTGGTGTAAATCAGTATGTAGAGTTTTGTCAATGACGTACCAAAGTGCTTCTGTTATCAATGTAATATTTTTAATTAAAAAATTGGAATATTTGTGATAGGTTATACCGTCTATTTTTGACGAGTTTGTCAATTAGGATTTGTAAGTAATTATGGATATGTATTTAATATCATAATAAGTTTCAATTTTGGAGATTTGGAAACAAATGAATCATTTTTAACACAAGATCCTCACATCGTCCTTCTGTCGTAGATATGTCGAAGATAGTTAACAAAGTTGTTGCCGATATAAAGTGAAGGAGACGAAGGTTGAAAGGTGTTCATTGGGATTTGTCATAATTTATTCGCATTTTCCAAACCAAATATCAATCGTGTAAATTTATTAAGTGATTTTGTAAACTAATTGAGATCTCGGTATTTTTATGAGTAATGAGTCCAAGCCAAGTTAATGCTTCAGTGTTAACAGGTGTGGAAAAAAAGAACCGTGGAGCACTGTCTCCAAAACTGGAAAAATTGAAGAAATTTCTGATACCGGCGGAGCTGCTGAAGAGAAAGAAGGAAGTAATGAGTGCAGTGATTTTAATATATATTATATACATCATGTATATTAAGGTAAATGTGTTCAGATTATGCATATTAAATATACATGTCTATTTTCAACCAAACAATTTAGTTTTATAAACCCAAAAGAAAAGAATACGCACAATATTTGCTTCTTTATAGCATGCTAATGACCCTATGTGTAGATGCATTTGTAAAATAAATAAATATTTACTTTTTGAGTAGTGCTAAGGAGCAGGCCTAAAATAGGTATTCTACATCACATGCTTCCTCTTCCCCGCTTGCCATGCCGAATCGAAAGTCGAACAAAAAGTCGATCAGTGGGGACATAGCTTAATATCAATTACTGTTTCAATTACTATTTATACTGCTTTTACCAATTTAAAGTACACACACATATATTTATTTTAACCTTTTCTACTATCATAAGAATTAGCTAAATTTAAATAATACGATTATCGAAGCGCAATATTTATATGTGTGACCTTAAAATAAAATAATAAGTTAAATAAAAAATATTTAACCATATAATTGTCTGCTCTTAGCATACATCTTTGTTACTTTTATCAAAACATTATCTCTTTCACTAGTAAATTGAAAGAAGTATTGATAACGTTCTCTCAAGTTGGAAACGACCTCTTTAGATTTTCCCTCCAATTGCCTATGAACTAGTTCAATGCTTATATTGAATAGGAGCAGAGTGAGTCAATAGCCTTGTTTCAGTCTTTGTTCGCACGAGAACTGGCAGTTAATCCAGATATCAACTATAACCTTGCTTTTGTATTGCTGAAAAGATTCCGATTTTCTATTATGATGGAGTTATTCATGTTAATAGAATGTAAAACCTGTCTAAATTGGAATAAATTTTTACAAAATCAATTGAAATCGATGTAAAATATAATCTAGTGAAAATCTTCAGCTTTTAAGCCAGCCTATTTATCTGGTTTTAATGATATCTTTGCATTTTTTTGGCAGCACTTACTTTGATTGACTTACTTTGAAGGCCAGTTACTATTCTGTCTCTCTATGTAGAGAACAATGACTTCATGAAATAGTAAACGCAGGTTATTTATTTAATTATCTTTTAGACGTTCAGCCTCAATAGTCCCAAGCAAAAACATAAATTCATAATTTCCGGGAATAATCCGATATTATAGACCAGAGTCGATATCTCCAAACTTTTTATCCTGTCACACTGATTTCTTCACCCAACCATGAGGGCAAAGCCGACTCTACAAAGTCCCAAGGGCCAAGACCTAGGCAGGTCATCAGACAAACATACTAATATCATTAATTATGAATACAATTTTTATTTTTATTATGTGTATCAGTTATTGTGTTTTTTAATTGGATGTTAACTGTGAACATCTGGTTATTATTTTGTATTATTTGCTTACAATGTAAATTGTATCAATAAGGTCAAATGGGATTGGTCAAACGGGAGTTGGTCCGCAGGCCGTAATTTGGAGGTATTAACAAACTAATAACAAACTTTCTACAGTCAATGAACAATAGAAAATTCTTCACCCTAATAAAAATTACGCGGATATGCCAATATACTAATCCAGGAAATGGCAACAGTCAACCTTCTCAGCAATACGAGAAGGAGACCCAAGAAGGTGCTGGATGAAAGATCTCCCTCCCAAGTTAAAGTAACTGAATTAAGCCCAGGAAGAGGTGCTGTGGTGTACTGCCCATTCCAATGAAACACATGCCTTTATTTTCCTTTGTAGTAATACAAGTTCCTAGTATGATAGATGCGATTTAATATTTTATAGACAAATAACAAATAACATGTTAACATATCATTTGCCCTTTGGGTTATACACATTTCAAATATCCAGTATGAAAGCAGCAGAACTCTAATTTTCATCAGTCTTTTATTTTAGTTGGCTCGTCAAGCGAACAACGCTCAAACGTAAGACAAAAACAATCTATTGAATGCAATAGATTGTTTTTGTCTTACGTAATGACCGACAACCTTTTGTGGAAATACGATTTTAAGTGATGATGTTAAGTGTAGTAGAGCTGGCAAAAATATTTCGTTAGGATGCCATCATTAAAAGATCGTCGACACGATAATTGAGAAAATCTTGTTTTAAAATTTATATAAATTTTTCGAACCATAATAACAGTCATAGGAAAAAAAAATAATGTAAGTTATCACCAAGTTTTCATACCGCAAAAAACTCTCAGTTCTTTTGAATACATATCTCAGAGAAAATATTCCAGTGTATAATTTATGCCCTAGTAAAGTCCTTAATTAGACCATGATTTTATAAACTGAAAAAGGCAAACCCAAATTAAATTATTCCAGAGGCACACCAGAGACTACCGAGAGGTTTTAATGTAAGGGTTTGTAATTAGAAGATTTCACGTTTTCTAAATCTTCACCCTCTATCTATAGGTTTTTATTTCACAATATTGCAAACCAATTATTTCATTTTTTATTTTTTTAATTGCCTTGTTTCCTGGACTAGCCAATATTAAATACATTTAGTGAAATTAAATTAATCGATTTATTATATTTAATACAGTTATGTTTATATGGCCGAGTAGACTAAGGCACTTGCAAAAGATAATCATAGTTATTCAACGTCGACCGTGGTAAGTAGGTGGATGGATGACCGCCTGAAGTGGGAACCATTCACAACGAAAAGCCAAACTGCTTCCCGGGCACGTGAAGCCCGTCAGGCTACTGGAGGCAACTCACCCTGATCATTAGTAACCCTGATCACCTTAATCGGGAATCGCGTTGTGATTTTGGCATGATATCAAATAACTGCCCGAAGATTTGGTCTATGGAAGGTCTGCTTTGGATATAGAAATTGCGCTCGTGTGTCTGCTGAATCTGTACAGCCATACACCGATTTGTCACTGCCCTTTAACCTTAGTGAGTCAGTGGGACGGAAACTGCCGAATTGGACCCAGAAGGGATCGGCTGAGGAACAATACCCGATAATATACCTTAGTATCCTGCCACAAGACCCATGGAAAGCATTGTTCGAAGCAACATGGGGTTGGGTGAATTAAGTCGTGTACTTATAGTTATTGTACTAGTTGAATACTGTCGTTCACCAGTCTTTCAAGCTAATAATTAAGGACTAGTTAACTTTGTTTTGTTCAATCTTGGTCTCTGGACTATATAATTATATGTTTCAAAATGTGTACGCAAGTATCGTCACAATTCAAATCTGTTTGGATTCTGTTACAATAAAATCTGCACCTGTATGTAAAACAAATCATATTTTAGTTCCTAATAATACAATTTTGTTTCAGACTATAAATACAATTTTATTTAACGTAATCTATTAATCATAATCTTATGAATAAAGACTGGACATGTAAGTAAACACATATTTTCTTTCTTTTTTAAACGGAAATGATTTGATATGCGTAGGTATTTTCAATTTTATCGTGCATATTTTTGTATATTTGATGGGTTTTTGGATATTTTGCCAAAATATTTGTCGAAACTATTTTCTAATACACGCTCAAGGAAAGAACATTTTTTTTTTAAATTATTACTGAATGTCTCAATTAAAAGATGGATAAACACGATCTACGATGAATGAAAATAGTCTACGATCGTAATCGTAGTAAAGACAAAATCCTTGTGTTCACAACCACGCAAACAATTTATATAATTGGATTTCAAAAATTTAATGGTCAATTATGCATAGTAATTATGTTTACCATCCTGATATTAATAAATTTTCTAGAACTCATACTTGTGAGTACTTTTCTTCACAAAGTAAAAAACATCCTCTTTCATCTCTCCTTCGGAATTCCATATTCTATTCTATCAGTGTGCTACTTCCTTTGGGCGAATTAGTTTAAAATAACTACGTTTAAATTTTCTTACATGTATCAAAATGCCCAAAGCCGAAATATCACTGAGTACTTATCACTGAGTTAAACTAATTAGTTGATTAGCCCTATCAAATCAACGAGCCCTAGCAATAGTTAATCAAAGTTAAGCAACGTCAAGCGTGGTAGTTATCTAGTTGGGGGGAAGAGGGGAAAAGCCTACCAGGAAAAGCCACGCAGCCCGAGATTCTCCAGCCGATTATCTCCCTCGGGTATGTGTGGCTCGTTAGCCTAGTGAAGGAAACTCACAACGACCAGGTGTAGCAGACCCCTTTATGCCGTGATCGCGAATCGGATTGTGGTCTTTGAGGATGTCAAATAGCCGTCCAGAGATTTGATCCATCCAGCTTCGTGAAAAGAAATATTGGTCCTCCTGCGCCTGCCTGCTGACCCCTAACCAGCCATATTCCGTGAATCCATACCGATTTGTCACTGTTCTTGAACCCGAGTGCTGGAAACCACGGTTCGTAGCAACATGAGGTTGGAGTCCCTCTGCAGTCTTTCTGTTCTTCCACAAGCGATGAAAAGTCCCTAAGAAGACCACACCGCGCGGCCGATAGGAACATCTTTGTAAATAAAGCGTCTTTGTACCAGAAACGTTGTGAATTTTATATTATTTTATTTACGATACATGCATATTCGCATTTTTAAGGAATTTTTTCAACTGAAAAATTTAAAAACGATTCCCAGATGTATTTTATTTTCCACTTTGATATGTCATAAACAGAAAATGTAACGGGAAAAAGCATAAATGGCGTGTACGAAACAATACAAAAATTAACAATGGAAACCTTGGTAAAATTTTAATTTCTATGCAAAAGGTTTTACAGATGTAGTTAATTAACAACCAATAATTAAATTCTCGAATTTATATTGATCTATATCTATTTATATCTGCAAACTGATATTTAATAATTTTGTCTCTAGAAATATTGTACCATTCAATATTCTTATCCATTCGTCTAGCTTTAATTTCTCTTAATTGAAACAATGCTGCCAGTATTCTGCAAGAACGGAATAAAAAGGTAAAATACGTGCCTTTCGTTATGTTATTTTCCATCACTCGTAGCAGTTTTTTTTTTTGTTCATACTTTTTTAATTAACTTCTTGAATTATATATAAGGCTGACTGCGGTCTTGCTAATGAGACCTGTGAAATTTCTACATTTTTTGTCCGCCTTTTTGTTGGTGTGATGTTATTCCCACTCCACTTTACTAGGTTGTTACACAAGTCTTTGTGCATTGAATAAGTTTTATTTAAATTTCAGTATAAAATCTACATATAATTATTTTTTATTATATAGACCATCGTTTCCAATAACTTTAACCCATCTTTCTACCAGAAGTTGTATTTGTTTGTCCTTGGTTTTCAAGGCGGAAAACTCCTCACATCCTGATTTGACATTCCTCTTGTTTTTGAAGTGCCAGTCTTTCAAAAAATGTATCATAGACCGTGAAAGCCATAGTCAAACAGTGCAATGCAAGGGCTGTAAGGAGGGTGAGGTAAGATGCTAACAACCTCCATTTCTGATAATGTTTCTTTGATTAACGGTGAACGATGGGCAGAAGCATCGTCTTGCTGAAACATAGCTTTAATATGGTTGACATTGTCAGTATTACTCCCAATAGTACTCCTCTAATAAAACTTTACATGCTCTTTCGAGTTGTTCACAGTAAAGCTAAAGGTAAGTAGCTCTGCCATCTGGTACCAGATGCAGTGCAAAATAAAGTGGTAAAGTGTGGTAAAGTGGTAAAGTGCAAAATATCCTCATAATTCCACAAAACACTAATCTTGAAGGCTGTTGTTCCCAGAATTGAGCCGCCTGGACCAAAACGCTACTGTATTACGATGCGCCACATTTTCACCCTCCACCGCACAAACTTATTCAGCAGCTGCCTTCGAACTTAATCCTTTTTTCCAGTAATGCCTGAGAAGACCACGAATGACAATTTTTTCTTCCAGCATTATCAGTGAAATTTATAAAGTGGAATGGATTTTAGAGACAGTTTGTATACGTAATTAAATAAAATATTCGTCAAAGTAATCAACGATATATGCATTGTTTATATCAGTGTTGAATAAGGATCCGAAAGGAGACTTTAATATCAGCGATGAATTGATGCACAAAGACTTTTGTAGCAACCTAGCCTTTAGTAGATTTTTTTGGTATTGTTTCTTTAGCTATATCCAATCTCCTTGTTTAGGTCTTGGTTCATGAGCCTTAAAATTCGTTCAAGTAATATAAGCCAATAAATGTCGTTTTCTATCGCTTTTATCGCCAGCATTCTCAAGAATTATGTTTATTGTAATAAATTAATGGGATCACATATCGGGTGTAAAGTGTGGAAAGTATAGAAAAGTTTTCTATAATTTTATCACTCATTGATCTTACGATAATGTGCAGGAAAGAGTTGGGTAATGGAAGCCAAGGGGTAATAGTAGTCACTAAGATTTCTCGTGAAGTTGTTGCCTTAGGTTCCAACTGATATCTGCTGTCACTGCGCACATCTCTTTTGAACTGCTATACTAGAGCTGGCTTGTCTTAGCGGTTGTATGGATGTTCAGCGACATGAAGTGTTTTTCCATTGTTTGTTGTAAGCAAAGCCATAGTACAAAGCAGAAATAATGATTACAAAGAATCATGATATATGAAAGCATAGTTATCTAAAAGGATTTTAAGGATGGCATTTTTTGTTGAATAAACTTACTCTTTCGGGGTAATGGCAATCATCATAGAAAAAATAATCGGAATGTTATACCGGTCGAGATCTACGCTTGGAAATGAACTTTGAATGAAGCATGGAACGCTGGAAGTATGTTTCAGCCAGGAGTTAGTAGAATGTTAGAAGAGGAGCTCGTGATGTATAAAATAGATATAGTAGCCGTGCAGGAAATAAGATGGAAGGAAGCAGACAAAGTGACTCTGGATAATTACACTCTCTTCAACAGTGGCAGTAAGGCTAATGTTTTGGTAACGGGTTTTATGGTAAGGAATGCTTTTAAACAAGCAGTAATTTATTACGAGGCAGTCAATGACAGAATCTGTAGGATAAGATTGAAAGGAAGCTTTTCAATTTATCTGTGGTGAGCGTGCATGCGCCGATAGAAGATAAATCAGAGGAAGAGAAAGATGAATTTTATGGAACACTAGAAAGGGTTGGCTACGGAATCCCGAAATGCGATTTGAAGCTTGTGTTAGGAAATTGGAATGCGCAAATTGGGAAGGAGAGCGCTTTCCCATGTTGAAGCTTCCTTTCAGTCTTTTCCTAAAGATTCTTTCATTGACTGCCTCGTAATAAATTACTACTTGTTTAAAAGCGTTTCTTACCATAAAACCCGTTACAAACACACTAGCCTCACTGTCACTGTTGAAGAGAGTATAATTATTCAGAGTCACTATGTCTGCTTCCTTCCATCTTATTTCCTGCAAGGCTACTATATCTATTTTATACTTCATGAGGAAAACATAGCAAATACAATGTAATTATGGGATACGTCTGCTAGACTTTGCTGCTTGTAGGAGAATGAAGTTGAGTGACACCTTTTAGCTCACAAAAATATTCACAAGGAGACCTGGGTTTCTCCAGATAGAAGGACTCGGAATCAAATTGACCAGGTGTTAGTGGATAGTAGGCATGCAACAGATGTAGATGCCTGTAGTTTTAGAGGTGCTTGTTTTGTGTCGAGGCCGTGTGTCGAGGTGCTTGTTGTGGCCTTCACTTTCTAGTGAAGGCCAGGCATAAAATGAAAGTAGCCTCATTCCCAAGAGCCCAAGGATAGAGGTAATCGATCTTCAATCGAGAAAAACTGCTAGTTGAAGAGACACGGGATCTATATAGGATGAAAATCAAAGGGAGGTTAGAGAGCTTGAAAAGTACCGAATCAATAGAAGAGAATTGGAGTGCCTTTAAAAACGCATTGAAGAGGTATTAAGGCGAATGAAGTATTAAGGCAGAGACAGCTGACAAAGAGAAATGATTGGTATGACGAGGAATGTGGAGAAGCAACTAAGAAAGAAACGATGCTAGAATGAATCTGATACATAGAAGAACGAGAGCCACGACCAAGGACTATAAAAGAAAAAGGGCGAAGTCAAAAAAGCTGTATAGAGGAAAACAGAGGGCTAAAGAAAGAGAAAAACTAGAGAAGATACAGCAGGAATTCGTTATAAAGAACAGTAGGAAGTTTTACTGGGCGAGGAGTGGAGGGTGGGGAATAAAGATATTAAGACAGAATATGCACCAAGGCCCGCATTTTATAAAGATGAAAAAGGAAACTTGTTGGGAGATAGCAAGGACGTTTTGAACCGGTGGTTTAGGTATTTACAGAAATTGCTGAACGTAAATAGGACGGAAGGTGATACTGGTGCGGAAGAGCAGCAGAAGGGATGGAGTGAGGAGAGAGATGGTGAAGAGGAAGTGCCACCAGATCAGGAGGAAATTACAGAAATAATTGCATCACTGAAAAATCATAAGGCCCCAGGTAATGATGAGATGCCATCTGAATTTATCACATATTGGAGGCTAGGCGGTGATTTCTCATATATATAAATTGATATGGGATATCTGGACTCAGAAAAGTAAGCCAAGAGAATGGAGCAAAGCTATTCTTTGTCCGGTATATAAGAAAGACGACAGTATGGCATGCGAGAACTATCGCGGGATAGCACTGTTGTCGACCATTGAAATTCACCGGAGGTCTGAGAGTGTTACTGGATATTACCAATGTGGATTTAGACAAGGGAGATCCACAAAGGATTTAATTTTCTCATTGAGACCTATATTGGAAAAGAGTTAAGAGCATAACATTAGTCTGCATCACTTATTTATAGACTTCAAGCAGGCGTATGACTCGCTAGAAAGAGAAAAGGTGGCTAGAGATGTCAGGTCCCTATAGATCCCACGAAAGTTGGTCAGATTAATTGAAATTACGTGGAAGGAAGCCATGTCTCAGGTAAGGGTTGGTAAAGCCCTATCAAACGAGTTTGAAGTGACAGGTGGACTGACACAAGGTGACCCACTGTCGCCCATAGTATTCAACCTGGCGCTCGCAGAAGCGATGAGAGCAATAAGGGCTAACCTAATGGTTCCTCCTGTCTGTATCCCAGATTCTATAACTGCTTTTCCCAGAAATAAATTAAACAATAAGCATGCAAGTGAGTCTCCTTGTCGGACTCCATTACCTAATTCTATCGGGCTTGGTATAGAAGTTCGTGCTGAACATTATCGTTGGCTGACTTGAAATCCACAAATAAGTGGTGTTTGGGTATCTGGTACTCTCGGCTACGTTCCATAATAATGCACAAGGAGAATATTTGGTCAATCGTGGATTTTCCCTGACGAAAACAACGTTGGTATCTCTCCAGGATTGTCGAGGCTTGAATGGCTTTTGCCCATTATTAATCATTATTAAATCAGAATAACGATAGACTCCGTTTCTTTGATAACTATCGTCGTTGTATTTAGTTTTTATTGAACAAGTAGGGTTAGAAGATCAATAAAGGGAATGCTGACTAAAACTTAGCATCTCGTTTGCCACAATTAGACCTCCACTGTCGCTCGGTGAAAGGGATAACTCGATTCAGTGCTCTTTATAACTTGCCCTGGAGCTCGTTAACTCGGGATGCTCGGTAATTAAAGGAGTGATCCAATCGTATTATGAAGAGCTCAAGCGCGCTTTGATCCAGACCAGGCGGAGTTGTGAATTTGTGGTAAAGAAATATGAGACCATTTCGAATCACGATAAAGGTCGTGTATACAAAATATTCCTCGACGAGGTGTTTCTTTAATTATTAATTTATTCACAGAGTAGTATATCCTGGTATAAATAAATTAATAAAACACTCCTTCAGGGTTCTTACGATGTAATTGTTTTATAATGGTTAACACCTTGACTGTCACCTGATTATGTCAAAACTTGCGCCGTATGACTTTACGCATTAATCATTTATATGTAAATATAAATATTAAGTAATATTAATATTAATTTATTTTTATATTAATATTAATTAACGAAAGAAATGATTATTATCTTCATATATTGAGGACAATCTCATGTTTGATATATGCATATAGATAATTTTACTTTATAATTGCAAACAACCTCGCTGTATTTCATTGTAAAAGTAGTTTCAATCGAATGCTCTGAAACTTTGCAGGTGGCAAGTTTTTGCCTTTCTGAGCAAAAGTCTCTATGGACACCAAAAAATTCTCTGACATCGAATACAATATCGTATTCAACTGTGTACTTATTCATGTATTCAACAGCCCATTCTTGTAACATACGTTAAAATCTTTTCTAGAGTGAGCATAAAGATCATTACAAATAAATAATATTATATCATATTTTTTAGTTTCTAACATTTGTTATATCTATGTTAAGGTATTTAGTTTTGATTATATTGTAGATGTGTTACGTAAGGAGTATAGATTATAATGTGAAGTAAGGCTCATAAAACCGATTAATAAACTGAAATACGAAACTGAGGCATCAAAAATAATGTCTTATAATATATACCAATAGCAACTTTCAATTTAGAAACAGATAGTCTCAAGCCACAACCACAATGGCCGATCGCTCCGAGACAATAATCTATCTCTTGTCCCTCTAGAAAAAGAAGTGTAAAGAAGAAAATAAGGAAATAAAGAAGAGGAAAAGTAAAGAAGCAAAGACAATAAAAAATAGTAAGAACAATAAAATACAAACAATTATGTAAAGAAAATATAGAAATTTTTTTTTTTATGTTTTAATATTCATTGTAATTATTGTTATTGTGATACAGTTATATTATATATTTTTTTCTATCAAAATATCTTATTGATTATAAGTAACCTGAGTACCATAACAACTCTAAGTATTTGAGGTGACAATATCGTATATAACTTATCAATCTATTTTTTCTAATATATGATTAAATATTTAAAACATAGATAGATAGAAAAACAGAAAAACTTCATTGTGAAACTAAGTTAAGAATAACATACTTGAGCATAAAACAAAGACTATATCTGGCCAAAAGGCTTAATTAATATTGAATTAATTAAAAAAGCAATAATATGCATTATCATCAAGAAAAATAAAGGAAAAAATTAATTGTTCTCCTAAACATATATAATCATTGCTATTAATAAACAAATAAAATTAAGAAACAGGGAGGAAATAAAAAGATAAAAATATATAATCATGCATGCTAACTACATTTGAAATGTAAAGTATTAATATTTAAAATAATTATTGCTTAAGGGAAAGTAAGTTTTGTTAAGACGCATTTAGATGACCGGACACACTTTTTGACGAGGTAGTGCGTTTATACGATCGGACCAGACCAGAGAAAACGGGTCGTGTAAACGCTCACACCCTACCAGATAGGGGCGTGGCAACGTAAAATGGGCGGGGCAGAATTGTTGGAACAAAATAGGAGATCAGAACGGGTCGTGTAAACGCTAGACCAGACCAGATTTGGACGGGACAACGTGGAATTTTCTCCCGATATCCGGTGTTCCCAACACTTGCTACTCTGCATCGTATCTTTCTATAAAAAAAAATGGAGGATGAAATTATTTTTATTCACTCTTCCGGAAGCTCCTATCCAACTTTTGTTTTAAAGCTTAATTATAATTATTCAATTAATTAATTTAATAACCCCTAAATAACAGCTGCATTCGAAGCACATTACAACTCTCGAAGTAAGTCACATACTGATATTTCGAAGTACTTCAAACACAATCTTTCCATTATATCTAATTTTGAAAAAACTCTTGCTCTTAACCACCCCTCCCTTTCCCCCCCCCTCACCATTCCGTCTTTCAAACTTGACCAAACAGATTCACTAGTATTCACAAGCATGTTTTTTTTTTGTATTTTTTATTATTGCTTTCTTTCCAAATCAGCCTTCTGGAACTTGCATGGGTGCTTTGACAATTCTTAATATTTTAAATAGTTCTCACAGTGAGGGTACAGACTTATTACACAAAAGACACCTCTAACGACATATAATGTTAATATTATTGAATAATTGCTAATAGTCATGTTCACATTTTTGAAAGATCACAATAACAGTACTTATCTACCATATGACCGCAGGAAGGGCCGGATCTAGGCTTTTACCAGCGGAGGGGAGGGGCAAGCCTAATTTTGCCCTATCCCTCTTCTATCGCTCTTCCCCAATAAAAAAATTCAACAGTTTTATAATTCGAAATATATATATATAATATCATAGCACTAATACAGTTTATTGACTGAATTAAAGTCTGAACAAAAACATAAAATAAAAATTACAAAGAAAAAAATAAAATATTAAAAGGATGAGAATATTTACATATAGTAACAGTAGAATTTCACTTTCCTATATTTATTTTCAGAAAAATATATGTGATTTCATAGTTTATAGAAGCAGCTCGTTTATTAACCTT
Organism: Rhaphigaster nebulosa; assembly: GCA_948150685.1. Taxonomy (NCBI): domain Eukaryota; kingdom Metazoa; phylum Arthropoda; class Insecta; order Hemiptera; family Pentatomidae; genus Rhaphigaster; species Rhaphigaster nebulosa. The sequence continues at coordinate 62,010,206 of OX411311.1, forward strand.
TGTTGATCAATCGTGCTCCTTAAATAACTTTTAATCAGTATCAGCTTGCTGAAACTTCTTTCTCCAGAAGAAACAGAAACTGGGATGTCTTCTTCTTCTTCTTCTTTGTCTTCCTCTTATGCCATTAGCTAGCGTCGAGGAAGAAGAAGAAGAAGAAGAAGTTTCTCTGAATCTGCTATACTCCAGACGGGTGATTGGCCCAGTGCTAGAGGCCCCGTATCCTCGGGACAACTGGTGGTTTGGTTATACCCACCCAACCATGGGTCTTCCCAGGGAAGGTGGTCCTGAGGTGTGTACTGTATATGACCTTGTGTATGAGTAAGTGTAAAGTGTGCTGTTCTGTTATGTGAGAGTGCCGTGTACTGAACTCAGGAGCCCGGGGGAGCGTTATTCCCCACTAGTCTGGCACTTTGACTAGTCCCTGCGGGAGAAACTGGGATGTCAAGGAATATTATATTAATATTATTATTAAGGTTATAGGAATATTATTAATAAGGTTGTAGTAAGGTTGGAATACACCACTTCAAGTTTATTTTTATAAATTAAACTGAATGTGGATGATGCAGTGGAATCTTCCAAGCCCCTCTCTACTACCAGCGCACACTCCTAGTTAGTTTATTAAAAGTTTTTTTGTAAAATATGTATTTTCTTAAGCGTCCTACGTCGTTAGGGCTAACTTTAGAATTTGTCGAAAATTAAATTATCAACAACTTTGTTTTTATTATTATTATTATTAATTTATTTTTATTTTTGTAGGATCAACTGTTCTCTATACTGTATAGTGAGGAAAATGTATTGCAAGCATCCGAGTACAGGATAATACGGCGTAAAATGTGGGACCAGATTCATAATCATAAATAGAACATTATTTATTGATATTTATTATTATTGTTTATTTATATCGAAAGAAAATTTGAACAGAAGAGGAGGGTTTAGCCAAAAAGAAATTAGTCTTTAATTCTGTCCCTTTTTACAAAACAAAAACATCGAAATAATTTTGTCTCGCCTATTATTAATTAATCCTCCCATCACCAGGTGAAGAAAATTGCACTAATTACCGGGTTGGTTATTTACGCACCCAACCTATTTTTTTTTTGTTTTGTGGTAGGTATTGGGCGTGATATTAATTAATTAACAAAAATATAAATAAATAAGAACAAAATTGTAGACAATTTCTTTTTCTACAAGATTTATAAAAACCTCTAATGATGTAGGACTTGAAGGAAACGAAATATTTAAAAAAAAAAACAACGAATTTCGCCACTTATTTTTTACATTTGACCTTTAATATTTTTAGATGCCGACACGAGATTATATGTGAATTTTTAGTCAACATTTAGAAGGTTCCTGCAAATTTCTAGCTTGATAGCTTTTGTTCCGAGGATGAAGCTCTAATTGACTGGAATATAATGGACCATGAAATGAAGCGCTCAATATATAATGACGGCGAATTCGCCATGTCGCAATGATTATTTTCTTTATTACACCACTCATATAATAATATACCATACATGCATTATCTTTTATGTACCTATCATATATATATATATATATATATATATATATATATATATATATATATATATATATATATATATATATATATATATATATATATATATATATATATATATGCAACAATGTATGTACAAGAAGGCGATATTTATATACCATGTACAACATCATACCAGCCATTAAATTAAAAAGAAATTATATTGACATGGAGGATTCATCCTTTTTCCTTGGAGCGTCCCAAACCACACCGAATATTTCCAATACATTGACATTTGAAAAACGCTGCAAAATATTACAAAATGGTTTATTATTTCCACTTAATAATATTTCAAAAATATTTATTCTGTGCAAGTTAAAAAAATTAAGCAGTAGGCAATGAAGGAAAAGAAATTTGAAGCTTGTCACAAGATGATCGCCATGAGAGTGCTGAACTGGGAGTGTTAATTTTTAAAAAAACTGTTTCAATGCAAGTAGGCTGTGATGTAAAATGTTACAGAGGAAATATTTGATGTGCACTTCAATAGGAAAAAAAAAGGAAAGACTAAGGAACCAAAAGGAAGTGCAGAAATAATCTAAGAAAAAATAAAACAGAGAAGCGCAATAGATAAGTCAGGAGGCCTAGGGCCACGATGAATAGCCGTCCGGAGAATCAGTCAGAAGGAAATCAGAAGTTCATTACGCTATATATCAGCTAGTAATGGTACAATTAAAATGATTTTTATTTCGTTTTGTAAGGATTTTCATCAGATTTTTTTTAAATACAATAAACACCAATTAGCACCAAACAAAACGGCGGACGGACGGATTTTTTTTATTCGATATTTGTATTCTACGTATCTTGAGACGTAAAACCTTAAATTTTTAGACAGGATTACAAAAAAAAATTCTTGGTTGATTCCAAAGGTCTATTATTGAAAATAATAAACCAAAAGTATTTACAGATAGAGATTTTTTTATTTTTCGTATTTTTCTTTTTTCTAATGTTCATGCCTTGTTATGCTGATTCCAAAACACCTTACATTTTTCCTCTATCTTTATGAATGGCCGAGTTATGGGTATATAAGATCTTTAATAGACAATTATTATAGATTTTTTTTTCTTTTTTTTTTTGTTTAATGCCTTGTTATGGTGATTCCAAAACACCTTACGTTTCCTCTCTATCTTTATAAATGGCCGGTTTATGAGTATATAAGATATTTAATCGGTAATTATACAGATTTTTAAAAAATTTTTTTTTTTTAATGCCTTGTTATGCTGATTTCAAAACACCTTACATTTTCCCTCTATCTTTATAAATGGCCGAGTTATGGGCTTATGAGATCTCTAATTGTTCACCATTTTGAAACAAAACGACGGATGGTAATGTCGACTTCCGAGGATCACCGATCCGAGGTACCGAATCTCAAGAAAATCGGTCCAGTAGTTTTGGAGATAAGCCGCGGACGGCGTACGACGGACGGCGGACGGACGGATTTTTTTTTATTCGATATTTGGATTCCACGTATCTTGAAACGTAAAACCTCAAATTTTGAGGGGGGTTACAAACATTTTTTTCTTGGTCGATTCCAACGGTCTATTATTGAAAATAATAAACCAAAAGAGATTGAAAAAATGGAAGGTTTCAAAGCTCCGACGACTGAGAGTCGACGGATCGAGACGAAATAAATTGGGTTTTATAGTTTTCAACGCGGGCATCAAGCCCTAAAACCTACAGTTTTTGAGATAACGCACGGTATAGGCCCGCACGGGCCCTACGTCAGCTTGCGTATGTGCCGTTGTCATGACAAAAATGGAAACAAATCGAGACTATCGAAAACGTTATTTGGTAATAAAATGTGGTTTTTTGGTAGCTGATAAAGATGATTTTTTATTCTTGATAGAGGGGATTATATATTCCTTCCCTTGTCTAGCACTAACGGGGCACTGCTAAATATTAACAGGTACTACAAATAAAAAATAGTATAGTTGAGTCTTATGATTACCTAACTGTTAAAATGAAGGGATTACTAATTACTTATTAAGTAAACTGTTACTTCAACGTAGTCATTATAAACTATGTAGATTCGCCAAATGTGTGTGTTAAATAAAATTTCTTGGTAATATTACCTACCTGTATTGTTTATACGAATAATCATGTTTCCCTAATATCGCTTATAGGTAATTCAAATGTATTAGGGATTATTGGAAGAAGGATCGATATGTAATGCGAGAGTTCTCACTCGAGTATACTAATAGATAGACCTCTAATGCGAGAGCCAAGCTCGGTTATACTATTAACATAATAATTTATACCTCAAAGATTTGTCAGATGGAATGGGCGGAGCATCTGACCGCTGTGTCAGAAGGTGGGAGGAACTAGTGGCTACGCCTAATTTTTCTCACTACCCGTTTTCTCAGATCCGGTGTGATCTGGTCACGTTCAAGTAGCCACGCCCATATCTGGTAGGGTGTGAGCGTTTACACGACCCGTTGTCTCCAGTCTAGTCTGGTCTGGTCCGGTCGTCTAAATGCCACTTTAATTTCTCAAATTAGTAAGCGTCTGTTTAGGATAAGAGAAGGTTTTGAAAAAGGAGGAACTTGAATGAAGATAAGGAAGGAATATGGCGGATATTTAACGGGAGAAAACACCAGAGGATATTGACAATGGGAAGAACGGAGCGTTCGAGTGTTTTAGTTTTGTCGGAAGAAGTATAAAGGTCAGAAAGACGTGATCTTGTTTCCTGTGAGTGGACTGAGGATTTGAATTGTAGGAGAATGTAGATACAGAAGGGTGACGGGAATTGAGGGTCTGGCATAGGTAAGATCCAAGGAAATGTTGTTTACGAGTGGAGGGGAAAGAGTATCGTCCCAATGGTGGGACACATGAGGGTGCCTCAAAGGCAAATCTCAAAAAAGAATTCATGTCGCTATAACTTACTAAATGTGATAGAAATTTCGTCCAATTAATTCAAACATAATTTGGCTTGATATATCCATCCTAGTTCTAAACAAAATATTTGACTTTTGTAGTTTTGAGAAGTGAGTTACTATCCCTCATCATAATTCCTGACTAGTTCTATAAATAATATTAATATATTCTTATAATATCGATGTAGTTTTTTTAAAAAGGCGCAAGCGCCATTCAACAAACTTGACAGGAAACGATTTTTCCCCAAATAACAGTATATATTTTTTTAGTATTACTCTTTATTGTAAGCAAAAGGAGTTTATTAACCTGGCAAAATCTTTATAATTACAACATATTTTTAAGGCTTCTAGCACAGGTTAAGTGCAGAGTGGCGACTGAAATCCGTGAGTATTTAGTGCTAACGTCACCAATATTCGATTTTTAGATCATTTCCAATTTTTTTTCGATATATGGTGAGTGAAAATTGATAGAGGTCGTGTTTACGTCCCATAATCAATTGAAATCTAAATTACGAAATTTTGGCGCTTAAGCCTTTTTCAAAAAACGACATCGATATAATCTTCAGAAATATAATTCTAATAATATAATTGTTCAGACTCTCTGTGTATTTTTGTGGATAATATTATTTTCTCAATAAATTTTTAAAAAACATAAAAATGTCTTTAAAATATTGTTAACCAATCCTTCACTTTAATGGTAAAGTTGATAGTTTCTTTAACAGTTTCATTTCGTGAAAGATCTCTGAATTTCACCAAAAACATTTGCATTGGTTCTTCAATCGAATTAAAGCTATTTCCAGCATCAATGTCACTGTATAACACTTTTAAAACAGTTTTAAAACACTTTTAAAATCCATTATATTTTATAGTTAAGTGAAGTTTGAATTCTTGTTTCTTATTTTTATTGACATAATAATTCAACTGTTCAACAGAGAAGGTTGAGACTGGCAACACCTAAATCAACTAAACTAGCAACTTATCTCCTGATACAGCGGTAATCCACAAAAGAAAGGTAGAGGCCGCGAACAAATGGGACATAAGTCCACAAAACGCTACAAGATTTTGCAATGGTCTTGAGGCATTCGTCTTCATATCGGTCTCCTTTCGACCATTTTACTTTATTGCGTAATAAATATTTATTAAATTCTATCCTCTAGACTATATAGCTTATTATTATTTAAAAACATGAATCATTGTGCATTCTTAAAGATTTTTAGGCAAAGATTAGTTTAAAATCCAATATTATAACTGATATTATAATTTTAATTATAAATTGAAAGATTATTTTCTTGTTTATTGTGATTATTAAATTACTAATGCTGTTAAAATTTATATATATATATATATATATATATTTTTTTTTTTAAATAGCAGTATAACTATAGTCCATGATGAGCCTAAAGTTTTGTACTCGAAAAGGAAGAACAATTTCTTGACCAAAGATCTGCCATTATTGTCTGAATAAGCTTCCACAGGTTTTTATTTTTACAACTGTTTTTAGATTCACTTATCTACAAATAAAATATATAGTAAGGGGAAGTATTGAAATACACGTTTCTAGGTCCTTTAAGTCCAATGAACAAGTCTCAAAAAATGGTCTCTTTATGTGGTAAGTCTAATTCAAAAACGTTGTTAGAAATTGAAACTAGGTATTTAAGATAGGTAATTAATTGCCTGTGATGTCGCTGCAACTTTTTGGACAAAATCGACTTGACGGAAGTACCACTTTATATATTGATTTTACAGATTTTTATAATTTTATCGAAAAACGTTCAGAAATTAAAAAAAAAACTGTACTACTATAACCCGTGAAGGGTCTTGTGTTCAGTACTGTTTCTAAGCCGGTCTTTTCCCCTTATTTAGGGTACCCACTTTATAGAGGCTGGGTGAGCCCCAAGGAGAGTCTCGCGATCGGAGCCGATCCACTGCTGAAAACAGACTAAATAATTATCTACTAGAGCCGGTCTCGAACCCGAGACCTAGAGATTAGTAGCACAGTTCCCCCTCCATATCCATCCCCACTGACCTATCCCGGTCTGCAATTTTAATCAAAATGACATTTAATATCATTTTGGTGTTATCCCCATTGACATTGTCTGACAGGACTTAACTGCCGAAGTTTTAAAATGACATTATTTTAAATTTTATTTATTTTAAATAATTAACTTTTTTTATTAATAGCAATAATATAAAATGGATAAGCGTAAAATGTGAAAGAATTGGATAATTAACAAAAGGAGAAATATTTTCCCAGGTTTAAAACAAATTTCCGGAAATAACAGTAGTGATATTAATATATAATGTGTCGGTGGAAAGCTAAAAATTTTAGAAAAAATAATATATGACATATAAAATCGTTGGAGAGTGACGAAAAACGCATAAAATTGGGAGATTTTTATAGTTAATAATTCATGCCTTTATATTGTATAACGGAAATTAATATTTCCATGGAAACTAAATGCAAACTTTTAAAATTTATTCCAAGTAGAGTGGTAAGTGAAAGTTGTTTGATGCGCGCACCACACCAGATCTTTTAAATTGTAGTAATTAATTACAATTTCCAAATATGGATCGTAACCGTGAGATGTCTGAAATAAATAATTAAATTTACTGAAGTATATACAATGAGTGATATAAATAATTATGATATTAGCTGATCTTCAGACTATTTCGTTAAAGTCCTTTAACTTTTTAATCAAAGCAGTTATCAACAAATGATGCTAACTTTTCCCCTTTCTATGGAAGTGCTGCTTTAACCAACTACGAAATTCTGGCAACTTGCCCTGAGTCCTATCCCCTAACTGATAAAATTCAAACTCACAATTCGTTTGAACTCTGTTCCCAACTTCTGTATTATACGCCGACATGGACCATTCATGAGATGTGCCATGTTTGGTTGAAAGTCTCTCTCCATTGTGAGGGATGCCAAACGAAATATTTTTATCCTCATTGATAAAATAAAATGAATAATAATAAACTCTTCCGTAGCGGAATTTAAAACAATTGTACTTATTAATTGGACGAACTCTGGTGAGGTTTAGATAAATTAATTAAAAGCATACTGGTCGGTGTATGCTACTTCATTGTGTTATTACATTAATTATTTTCTGTTGTATAGGGAAAATGGTGTAGGAAAGAAAAGCTAATGTTCATGATTTTTTTTAGGTCGTGGAAGGATTTTTTTTTTCCTTTTTAAAAAAAGTAAAAAAAAAATACTTTACTTTTATTATAAATATACAATTGATAAAATGGGCTATCCTAGTTTTGGGTTAAATACCGTATTTTCTTGAATATAGGTCGAGGATTTTTACTAAAATTATCTTCTGTTAAATGAGGATAGACCAATATTCGAGGTCAACTTATATTCGGATTCGATTCAGCAAAATTTGGGTTAGACCAAATCCGGGACGTCATGATTTCACTTCATGATTTATTTTTGTTTCTACTTCTGTGATGAGAAACTTGATAGAGTTTATATTAATAATTAGTGTTAAAGAAATGAACAAAAAAGGAGTAGAAAACGGGGTCAGATTGGGATACAGAACGATGAAGTTGACAGTATACTGTCTAGCTTTCGCAAATGATCTCGCGATTTTTTGAGATTGCCTGGATAGAGCCGTAGTCAAATCAACCAACTGAAAACACAACCGGCAAAGGCAGGCCTTAAGATATCCTTCGAGAAAACAGAGTTCATCACCAACATCAAGCCAGCACTCAAAGAGCTTGTCGTTGGATTAGGAAAAATTAAGCAAACCGACAAGTCAAGTACCTGGTCGAATGGATAGGCCCAACAACTCGGAGAATGATGCCTTCACATCACGAATTAGGAAAATGGAGACTATATACCAGCTGACCAAGGGCGACTACAACAAGAATTCAATATCCTTGAATACCAAGCTATAAAACAGTCATTCGACCAGGAGCCTTGTATGGTGCGGAGTGCTTTACAATGCATAGGAAAGGAATGATGGGAAGCCTGGAAGTAAGAGGAAGAAGGATTTTGAGGAAGGTTTTGGGCCCGGTAAAGGTTTAGGCTTTTGAGTTATAGCCATGAACTCTATTTGCACCTGGAAAAAATAACTGATATCATGCGGAAGAGAAGGGTCGCATGTTATGGTCACATGGCACGAATGAACCGAGCGAGATTGACGAACAGGATTTTCATCTACCTTCTAGGAAAAAAGATCAAAGGGGCATGGTTCACAGAAGTAGAGAAGGATTTGCGAGAAGTAAGAATTACCTGTTGGAATAACTTGGTCCCAAGCTGGCCGTAATGAAAAAAAAAATTAGTGATAGCTCGTTCACTTATCATCACATATTTTTTGTGAGAAAAAATTCATTGCAATTTTGTTTTTTAAAAACGGGATCAGGAATGATACATACAATGTTCATTGTTCAAGACAAATGGTATGTTTAAAGTGAGACTTGTTACTAAAACCAAGGTTATATAAATCCTAAGCAAAAGAATAGCTGACGTGAATGAGTTCAAATTTGAGAATACTAACATAAAAAAAGTAAATTAAACAGAAAAAAAGGAAGAAAGGAAAGATCAAATAGGTATGTGGAACTACCAGCATGAAATGTTTGACCAACATTAATCGAAACTCGAATGGCAACAAAAGAAAATTAAAAATATTTTCTTTTGAGTGCTTTATTTTTCTTTCAATTTATACCATTTTACTATTTGAAAGTGATTAAAATAAAAACCATCGTCTTCAGGAAATGAATAAATCAAAAACATTTTTTCAGTGATCTACTAATCAGCCATTTTCTGGTTTGAAAACTCAATGCTACAATTTCAAGTTAAGTGTGTATATTCTAATATCAATGCTTCATTCTGAAATGTTTAAATTAATATGATGTTATTTATCTATGAAGTACCTAGTTTGCATATACGTTTCTACATGAGATATGTTCATGTTATATTTAATTTGGAAATGTATTTCTAAATAGTAGTAATTTTTCTTTGCTCATATTTTTACCTGATTTTTCCCATATTCTAATTAATTTCAAAATGGGGTGTTGAATTATATTTGGGTTCGACCAATATTCGAGTTAATACAGTATTACAAGCAAAATTATATCTTCAAAAAAATTTAGGTGTTGTTTTCCTCATTACGCAATCGGATTGATTTATCATTATATAATGTATTTAGAAATATATGTTACATAGTAAATATAACACTAACAGTTATATTAGTTGGGATTAATGAGCTAGGTCTTCCCAATATTTTTAATCTTTCAATAGATTTTTTTTCCGAAGGATTCCTGTACACCATTTTTTTAATGTCAATCCAGACTGTTTTGATTGAGCAATGAAAAGATGATAAAACTCTTGACGATAGCAATGATTGAAGCAGAGTATGTACCGTTATCAATATGAGATTATCCGACTTGCCATTAACGACCTTGGGGGCCCTAATAGCCCCAGGAGGCGGTGGACCGTGGAAAAACGGTTTTCCTGTTTTCCAGACACGGAGGCATTAATTTCCTTCAGGGCGCTGGGCTTGCGGTGAAGCAGGGCTAGTGCCGGCAGCTCGATTCCCGACAACCCGTTATTACAGCTCTCCCTTAATTATATGACGTGACTGGAAACTGTGGTTGACTTGAATCTCTTTATTTTATTTTACATCCATTTGAACATTTTAGTTCGTACAACTATAAACGTAGTAAATCGTTCAGACAGCTTTCAGTTCTTTTAGCGCTGAATTTGGAGCCGGTCCATTTTAGTAGCACTAGATGAATATTATCTTCATTATTAGTTTTTTGTTTACATTTTTAGCCATAATTATAATTATTATTATATAATTATTATTATCAACTTATATGTCAACAAAAATAATATTTGGCAGAACACATAAAGATAATATATTAATAAATAGTAAGACCTAATGAATCCGAAGGTTCAAAACCGATGAAACTAACAAAATATTTCCATTTAATTCCCGACACTGAACTTCATCAAAAATACAATTCTTCAAAATCAAGACTAACACAATCCTCCCGTCTATGTTTTGATCCATCCCTGCCAAGTTTCACACCCATTGCGCTCATTAAACTTTAGCGATTCATTCAATTAACAGGTCGATGATCGCAGGATATAGAAGAAATACTTTATTAATTAGAAACATAAAATTACATAACTTATTCTAGATGGTCTGATGGCAGACTCAACTGGTGTGGACCAGCGTTTCTTTACAAACTACATTATTTTAAAGTGCACAGAGTGTTCAATATAAATAGACTCAAATGTTTTTCACGGCCAAACGGATGATCTAATAAAAAAAACGGAAGAAGAAAAAATCGGTTAACGCAAGGCGAAAACTTAGGATTTCTCGATAACACCTACTATTTTATACACTCATTTATAGATATTAAAAAGTTAAGAAAGACCCCGTAAATTACACTTCGATGTCTTCAGAATTGAGGGGTTTATAACATTTTATAATCTTGTATTCTGAACTTCATTAATATTTTTCAGGCACCTCATAAACTGGAATTTAGGAAATATGATAATCATTTTCATGTATTTTTCCATGAATTTTCTAATATAGCAATATTTTTCTGAAAAAATTCAAAAAAGTAATTTCCGAAATGATTTATATATATATATATATATATATATATATATATATATATATATATATATATATATATATATATATTCAACATATGGCTCTGTACATACAAAGTAAGATTTTGGATGTGACTCTGGTGTTTGGATAAGGGATTGTTCTTTTATGATTTTTTTTTTTTTTATGTAAAGCGGGTATAAATATTTATTATTATTATTTCTATTAATGTCGATGTTTGTATTGTTAAATTAATAATTATTTCGAAGCATCCAATCAATTCACCTTTCAAAATTGTGTAAAAATCATTTCAGAGACTCTTTCTTTTGTCGCATTTTTTCGTTATTTGTAGTTCGTTATTTATTATAACGATTCTACACGCCCGTCTCAGTCGCTGTGATGCTATATCTTCAATTATACATACCGGATTCGGGTCAGGCAATTCCGCGTTAGGCAGCTGGGTAAATAATTTATTTTCAAAAACCTTATGACGTTTTTACAGTAGTAACACTTGTACTGAACTAAAAGTATATCAGTCAGTGGTTCGAGTTCATTTCATATCCTCCTTCTTGCCGGGGGGGAGCGCTCTCATTGTTATTCAGCGGGTCCATCGGACATAGCCGTAAGGAACTTGAGGAGATCCATCGACCATTCGACCATTCCTACATCGAAGGAAAATTTCTGTTGAAGCTCTAGAATGATCCGCCAACGCTTGGTGGCAGTTGCAATAATTTAAACTTATCTATGCAAAAACAAAAAAAAAGAATATATTTATATTTTTATATATATATATATATATATATATATATATATATATATATATATAGTTTTAGGATATTTTTATTCTTATTCTGACCATTTCGTAGATTACTAGGATTAGCTGGTTTTTTAGGTAACTTATTTTTAGATATGGAGATATATATATATATATATATATATATATATATATCTCCATATCTAAAAATAAGTTACCTAAAAAACCAGCTAATCCTAGTAATCTACGAAATGGTCAGGATAAGAATAAAAATATCCTAAAACTATTTAATACATGCCGACCTATCGGTTCGCTTTTATAGTCTATCTTAAGGTTTACAAAGACAGGACACAACAATGATGAGAATTTTATGAACATATATAACAACAAAACAATGAAGGATGAAAGAATGAAAGTATATGAAAAAATATAATAAAAGATAAAAGTAATATAAAAGAAATCAAACTTACGTCGTACAGAAATGAATATTGAATATATAATTAAACAGAGAAAGAAATTTTATATAACTTCAAAACAACAAAGTATTGTTAATTCAGAAATCTAAATTTAGTAAAGATAAGAAATACAAGGAGAAATCGTAAAAAATAAAACAGGAAGGTTTATTAAAACATAGCTTTGTTCGCCCCCTCTATTTTATTTCTGGGCACTGCCGTTTAAACTTACGAAGAGTTTTATGAAGATTAGGTATACTTTATAAGGATTGAACCAGAGGATTAGCATGATTGGAAAGGTTTTGAGGAAATTTTTAAAATTCGAATGACATCAAGTCAAGAAAATGAGGAAGAAAGGAAATTGGGTATAATCGAAAATATTAACTATGATTAAGGGGATTAAATACTGTGATGTTATAGTATTTTGCAATCCTCCTCGATTTCAGCATGTACTTCCAGACAGTCATTCTGGTTCAGAAAAAAATGGTTGGTTTACCATAGGAACAGCGATGCATACGAGTATATTAATATATATCTAGGTAAATGTATTTCTGGTAAATCATTAACCGTTTATATAGATTACTGAAACAATGCGATATTAATTGTTTTAATAACGATTAGATGAGGATTGTAGATGTAACTTAGAATTGTAAGTTATTTATATTAGATTGAGAAACGTATGAGTAATTCCTGTTGGGATTAATTAGAATAATATTCCTTCAAATTTAGCAAATAATTATTTGAAATAAATAAAAGGAGGTATGTGATTTATAAGGAGAATTTTACAATTTTATTTATTAATCCAGATCTGTTTTGTTTTTTTTATTATCATTCAAAAATGTGCTTAATTATAAATACTGTAACAATTACATATTCCAATTATATTTTCAGCTTAAAATTATAATTATAGACATTCAACCGTCAGATATAAAATTAACTAATTAATTGTTAATAAATTAAATTTAAAATAATTGTTATAGTACTTATAATTGAGTATATTTTTGACTCATAATGAAAAAAAAAACAGATTTGAATTAATAAATAAAATTTTAAATCCCTCTTCATAAATTTTATATCCCCTTTTATTTATTTAAAATATGTTTTCCTATTCGAAATCATTGGATGAATTTAAAATTTAAATTATACCTTTCTTAATCCGGCATTCATCATTTAAAATCTGACTGAATCCATAAATGATGAGATAAATGAAATATAGTATAAATTTTTTTTTTTTTTAAATATAGTTCATAGACAATTACTTAAAAAGCTAAGTTAACAATTTCATACACCATGGTGATGATCGGAAATAATTTTTTTTTCAGAAATAATAAAAAGTAAATTTCTAGGAATTGTTTATACTCCAAGTTTTTATACTTCGTCATTACATTAGATGCTATTTGCAATACTAAAATATATACATAACATTATGATGTTATTTTGATCAACTCGTTATTAAAAATCCATTTCTGCCATTGATTGAACATTACTTCTTTCTTTTTTTATATTGATACGATATATACGCTTAAGGTATTCTGAAAAATCTGAAGGCTCTACAAAATTAATTGACATAAAAATAATTACAGAACTGTATCTTTAATGAGTCCAAAAACATAATCGAAGTTACTCAAGATCCAGCGCAACTTTCTAAGGACCTGAGACCAACTGGAGTGAAGGATAAGACATTAAACATGTTAAATAGGAACGAAACTTAAACAAAGACAACTGCTCCTACATCCTCTTGAGGAAAGACAATCTGAACTCAAACTAAGAAGGAAACTCAAACATCCGACGATAAAAGACATTGAACCCAAAAGTTATTCCCTACATAGCCGATATCACATTTTGCTATTGAAATAGTTTTTAAGGAAGTACTAAAAAAAAATATCTGATGTGGGCATCACATGACTTCCTTGTACGCCTGTTAAATAAAAAATCTATGGCTCAAAAAGTGATACTGAATTTGGTTACTAGTTTCCGAAGATTGCAGTAAAAACGACATTCGGCGTCCCGACATCCATCTTTGAAGCACACACACAAAAAAAAAACTCTTGTTACTGGAACTCTTGTTATTCCGTTATTATATGTAATTTTTCTTCAGTAGGTAACTAGTTTCCAAGATATTTCTTCATGTTCCGTGACAACAATAAAACTGTCAATATCACTGGACAAAGCATTAGAAATCGACATTTTAAGCGAAAAAACCCACATAACTAATATCTTATTCTCATGCTGCAGACTTGTTGATCTCACAAATGGGGAGGAAAACACTCAATTTTACACTCAATTTTAACACTTAAAACAAGTAATAAAAATGTTTAATTGGATTGGAAAACAAATTGCGTTTGTAAACTTTAGTACCGAAACATATGGTTTCTCTTTTAATTTAAATATAATTTTTGATGTAAGCTTATTATGACCTTCAAGTAAAGTACCCTTTTCGGTTCACGAATCTTAACCAAAATCTAGTAAATACATTTATATCGATATAAAAGTCCTATTTACCAAATTTGAGATGTTTTACATTATATTTAACATAATTTTTTATGAAAGTCTGATATGACCTTCAAGTAAAGTACCACTTCCGGTTTTTCAATTTAGACCAAAATATAGTATGTTATTTAAATCAATATACAAATTATAAATACTAAATTTGAGAAGTTTCTCATAGTATTTTAATATAATTTTTTATGGAAATTAATTATAACCTTCAAGTAAAGTACCACTTCCGGTGTTCAACCAATAAGGGAGGTTCACAACTAGATTTTACAGCAATCCTAAATACAAAATTTCAACTTTCTAAGGCTAACTATTTCTGAGTTATTGCGAGATACGAACGTACGAACGTACGTACGTACAGACGCCACGACGAAACTAGTCAAAATGGATTCAGGAATGGTCAAAATGGATATTTCCGTCGAAATCTGAAAACCGAAAAATTTCGCGATTACAATACTTCCTTTACTTCGTACAAGGAAGTAAAAAGGTAAGAAAAAAATAATTAAAATTAAGATAATTTAATAATAATTTAAGAAAACGATGAAACTTTCCTAGAGTATTCTATACTTCTGTTACCTTTTAAAGTTTTTTTACTTTCACGTATCGAGAAGTATTGCGAACGTGACTTAATACGAGTTGTTAACGGAAATAAGAATCCTAACATTAAGTGTCCCAAAATGGTATTTGTGTGTATATATGAGAATACCTTAGCTCATAAACGAAAAGTTTTTATATTATATTGACGTATTTAGTATTTTATTTACGAAACTGAAATAAAGTATTTTTTTTTTAGAAAAAAAAAAGTATTCTGGGACAAAGTCCCTTGTGAATAACAAACATGAACAAAAAATGTCTTGTGGTTTAATTCATATTTGTGTTAGGTTTATGCCTGGGATGTTAATGCAAATGTTTCTAAAAAATCGATAAAACGTAAGTGATGGTTTAGATCACTGATTTTACCTTCTTTTTTTTCAAATTTATCCAAAATGGTTTTGATTATACCGGTTAAATAAATGTGTAATTAAATGATATTTTATTTCAGCTAGCTTTTATCCTCATTGAAATAGTCTGACAGGACTTTATGCTGATTTTTTAAAATAGCTTTCCCTAAAGTTCCTTTAATTTTGTTTACTTGAGATGATTAACCGTCTCTATTGTTAGTAGAAATAAAACATGGATAAATATGAAATATGAAAGAGTTTTGATAATCAACTAAAGGAGAAATATTTTCCCAGGTTGTAAACAAAATTCCGGAAATAAGCGTTGTAATACAGATGTATTATTATGCCGTTGGAAAGCAAATATTAATAAAAAAATATTTGAAAAATATAAAATATTAAAAAATATATATAAATGTATAAAAATATATAAAATATTTTACTTTATGTATAAAGTCGCAGAAGGAAATGATGAGTGACAAAAACGCATAAGCTTTCGTGATTTTACTAGTTAATAATTTCATTTTTCTATTAACAAATACTTCAATGGAAACTAAATAGAATTTCCGTTGAAACTAAATTGAAACTTTTAAAATTTGACTAGTCCTAATTTAAAGTAGGAAATTTATTTCTATTGAAAGTGAAAATGCAACGCACCAGATTTTTTTTTCTCGAGTAGCTACAGTTTAGGAATAAGCTATATTACTTTACAGTCAGTAATATAATTGTTTTAAAGTCTGCGCATATTGATTGGTATAGCTATAGTGAACTCGTCGGGCACAACGCCCTAGATTTTGAAAAAGGTTCTACGAGTGGTAATAACAAGTTTCCTCAACCACAATGAAGTGATAAGCCCCAATTTTCCGGATCTGGAAAACCTCACTTAAATAAGGCAATCTAAATTCTATGAAGTGATATACTTCTCGGCGTATGTAGATTTACTCCGTTATGCTAGGAACGTTTCATTCTCAAGCCTTTTGTAAATGGTTTCCCCATTCATCAAGGAGCCTTGAGTTTATGCCTTAATACTAATTCTGAATACCGCCTTTAATATCGCTAGAAGCCATACAGTTATTGATCATGCCTCTATGTTTTTCAGACATTTGTCTTTTGGCTAAAGTGGCTTCCGAAAATTATATAACCACAGGATCTAAAGTCAAATTATATATTTTCATAGATATTAGGTCATTATAATAGTCAATTTTATAATGATAATTATACACGTATTTTTGATAAAGAGGAAAAATCTGGAATTTATTGGTGTTTAAATATATTATTAATATTATTAATATATATTATTAGTAATTTAAATATATTAAAAAAAAATCTTCTAAACAATTAAATTAAACTGATAAACAATCGTGGAATTCTTTCACCTAATGTCTGAAGGGTACAAACGCTAGGATAATGATTTTCAATTTTAATTGTTAAAAATTATATGTTCATTCACTTCAAGCAATATGTAGCGACAGTTGGCCTAACTAATAACGTAATAACTTAATTTATTTTTAATATTGAATCTTGTAAAGGTTATTGATTATTGATAGTTTTTGATTGATTGATGATAATATTATCAATTGATTATTGATAGTACACATATAATTATTGATGTGTTGGAACATATAAAATGCCAGTGCCAGAGGAGTGTGAAAGAAAAACAAATTTTAACGATATTATTTTTATTAAAAATAACTTCCACTAACTTCTATACATTTCTTCCGAAGCTCAACATGGTATTTGTTATCTCTTTTTGGATTCGAATCAATGAACTGAGGAAATACAAATTTTATTACATTTTCGTTTTGGATTTTTTTTTAAAATGCGTCAAGCGTTCTGCGAAAATTCATCAGTTGTAGAAAAGTCAAGAGAATATGGTGGATATGGCAGAAATTCAATTTTCAGTTAACGTAATTTTTTTTTTGTAAGGAAACCGACGAATTTGTTACATTACGTGATCTGAAAATTGAGGTTCTACCACATCCAATACATTCCACCTGACTTTTCTCTAATTGAATACAATTTCTTCAAAGCACTTGACGCATTTTGAACCAATAAATTACTCTAAAGTGACTTCAGTCCTAGAATATTAAAAAAAAACAACTTAATTTTCATTTCATTTCATTTTTTAATGTTCGAAAAAAAAGCTGGTGCTGTGCGGGCATTAGACAACCTTATCACTGTGCAATAATAACCATTTTAACATGATTTAAAAAAAAATCAAATTAACACTACTTGAAATAAACTCAACAGAATGCACTTCTTCAAGTCTTCTCTTACAAAAGTACAATAAATTAGTTTTTTTATTTTATATTCTGTACACTATATGTTTTTGGTTTGTAAAGATTAAAATATATTTTAAAATTTTCAAATGCTCATATTTTATAAAAGCACACCTACGTATCAAAATTAGTACAAGAAATAATAAATAAATAAAAATATATGGATAAATAGCAATGGCAACAAATATACTTTAACAAATATATAAGTAGAAGATATTTAGGTAATTCCTACTTTTCATTAGATTATTACAGAGTGCATTGTTAACAACACGTTGGCTGCTTGGTGGAAGAAGGTTCGGTCGCAACCATCTTCTTCCGGACGCGCTCCGCTTTCCATCTAGAGCCTTGTAGTCCTTATAAGATAAGCTGTAGCTTTGCTAATACTGGTCAGGTTACGATGATCCCTGTTTTGTTTTTTTCGATATATTAATTACCTTTCATATGATGTAATTTATAACATTCTTTAAAATGCAAACCTCTTGAGTTATGCTAAATACATTTTTCTTTTCGCAATAAAGTTTTTTCCTGCATTTCCTCAGTGTTATACTACATGTATGAAACGTTAAAGAGCATAAAGGAATACATCATGAAAATTTCATCAAAATCGTCAAAGTCGTTTAAGAGAAAATTGTAAAGAAGTGTAAAATCTATGATATAATTGGCACTTCCGATTAATCCGATACGCTGTATCTTTGCTAATACTAATCAGATTTCGATTAGTTTTTTTCGATTTTTTGCATACTTTTTGAGTTGTGCACAGGCTATTAATTTTTTCCCTGCATTTCCTCGGTGATTTACTGCATATAAGAAAAGATGAAGAGCCTTATGGAAAAGACTTGATGCAAGTTTCATCATAATCGTTACAGCCGTTTACGAAAAAAATTCAAAAAAGTGTAAAATCGAAAATATAAAATGATATCTCCCGTTAGTCGATTTTGGCGAAAAAGTTATACCTACCTTAAATATGTAATATCAGTTTCGTACTACT
The DNA here is from genome assembly GCA_948150685.1 of Rhaphigaster nebulosa. Classification (NCBI taxonomy): domain Eukaryota; kingdom Metazoa; phylum Arthropoda; class Insecta; order Hemiptera; family Pentatomidae; genus Rhaphigaster; species Rhaphigaster nebulosa. The sequence continues at coordinate 62,029,107 of OX411311.1, forward strand.
TTTCGTTTTCTAGCTTGACTGTTTACACATACACACACAATACTTGGTTATTTGGACTCAGGAGACCTTAAAACGTGTATTTCCGTTGAAAACTCGAATTCGATTATTTTCGAGGTCGCAATATTTCCTCTTACTATATATTTCAAATATAAGCAACGGTAAAAATCAAAAAATCAAAAATGAAACGTTAAATTTTTATTTCTCGAGCATATTGATTCAAAGCCAAAAAGTTTCTTCGAACAAGGTATAATAAAAAATCTGTTGGCCGCTGGGAGAAACATATTGAAGCTAGCAAAAGTTATTTTGAATAAAAAAAAGTTTGTTTTACTTTTTTGGCCTCATATCTCATAGAAACTTACATTTTTTATATTCCACCCCAATAATATCCTTATTAATGATTTTTTTTTTGTTACTATTAATGTTTTTTTTTTTTTATCCTTCTCTCGTTATCTCAATAGTGTCTTTATCTTTATAACCCATTTTTAAAATTGAGGTACTATATATTCCACTGATTTATGAACATCTATTGTTGAATTCTTTCGATTTTTCCCATTTCCTATCCTTATCTTAAATCCTAATGGTCTCTTTTGTTGAGGAATGGCCATTCATCCATCTTTATTTCGTAGTTCCATAATATTCTTCTCCTATTTTTATTTTTCGAAACTATAGCTAATCTGATTTAGCTATTTGCCTATTAGAGTTTTAGTTTAAAAGAAATTAATATATTTCAAAGTAAAAAATTATTAAATATTACAGTTATTGCATCATATTAGTGGCATTTCAGTAACAATTATACATATGGTTGCATAAACAATGGTCAAGATCACAAATTATCTCATAACAGAATTTATGGCAATCTAATGCAAATATCCCGTATAACACACCAGAGGATTAGAATATTGAAATGTAATTAGCAATATGTATTTGGATAATATGAGGTTAACCCGGTTTTACCGACATATTATTATTTCCTTGTACGAAGTAAAGGAAGTATTGTAATCGCGAAAATTTTCGGTTTTCAGATTTCAACGGAAATATCCATTTTGACCATCCCTGAATCCATTTTGACTAGTTTCATCGTGGCGTCTGTACGTACGTACGTTCGTGCGTTCGTATCTCGCATAACTCAGAAATAGTTAGCCTTAGAAAGTTGAAATTTTGTATTTAGGATTGCTGTAAAATCTAGTTGTGAACCTCTCTTTTTGGTCACTGCTTGAACACCGGAAGTGGTACTTTACTTGAAGGTCATAATTGATTTCCAAAGTACAATGAGAAACTTCCCAAATTTAGTATTTATAATTTGTATATTGATTTAAATAAGATAATATATTTTGGTCTAAATTGAAAAACCTGAAGTGGTACTTTACTTGAAGGTCATATTAGACTTTCATCAAAAATTATATTAAAATATTATGTAAAATATCTCAAATTTGGTAAATAGGACTTTTATATTAATGTGAATGTATTTACTATATTTTGGTTAAAATTGGTGTGCCGAAAACGGTACTTTATTTGAAGGTCATAATAAGCTTACATCAAAAATTATATTTAAATTAAATACATAAATCATATGTCTCGGTAATAAAGGTTACAATCGCAATTTGGTTTCCAATCCAATTAAACATTTTTATTACTTCTTTTAAGTATTAAAATTTAGTGTAAAATACTGGTTTTTCTCCCTATTTGTGTGTCAATAGATGGATGTCGCGACACCGAGTGTTGTTTTGGAGATACTGCAATCTTCGGAAACTAGTAACCAATTCGGGATCACTTTTTGAGCCACCGATTTATAGTTTAATAGGCGTACAAGGAAGTCATGTGTTGTCCACATCAGATATCTGAATAAATAATGCCTACTTATTAAAATTTATTACCTATAAAACCACGTCCCCCCTCCCCCCTCCCCACAAATGAGAACAGTCGAAAATAATATTAAAGTAGTTTATTTAAAATCTATGATAATATATATATATATATATATATATATATATATATATATATATATATATATATATATATATATATATTTGTACTTTATTTAAATATATGTTGACTTACATTGATGTTCTAAACAAACAAATATTCAAGTATAAATTATAAACTAAAATTGCAATTATTTCATGTGGAATTATTATTTTATATTTTGAAGCCAACCAATCTTGGCTGTTCTACACATACTTTTTTCTCTTTAGAAATGCATCAAGCTCTGCATAATCCTCTGATAATGTCATAATTAGTAATTATCGTGGGGACACTGTTGTCCATCTAAAAAACGAAAAAACGGTTTTGATATTTATGAACCTTTATAGGTTAAATTACTTGAATATTTATTTGTTTTGAATATCAGGATTTTTAATTTTGTTCGCAAATTTCAAGTGAATTACTTTTAAAAAATATTTTTTTTATATATTTCATTTTTGATCCCTATATATATCACTGTTCTCATCCGAGAACGGAATGTAAAACCTTTGCATGCCACACAATTTTTAGTAATTTTTTTCAGTTTTATTCTTTTCTGTATTTAGGAGATGCGCAGAATGTCACTGGTTGGCGTTTTCGTATTTTTTAAAGAATTTTGGAAAGGATCAACATTTTCACTGACGTGATCTGTCATTGACGTGAGATCGAAGATCATGATATTAGACTTTAATTTATTGTTAAATAATATAAAACAGAAATGAGAATTTTAAATAAATAAGGATAGACCGAAAAAATAATGAAACATCAAAAACCAAATGAGGTCAAAGGTAAAAACCTGGTTAACCCTTGGATTGAGTATTGAGTATTAGATTTTAGGATCATGTTTAGGATATTGCTGGTTATATATATATTATGAAGCATTAACTATGGTTCGAAAGAATCCTACAAGTATCCTATTAGAATATTTTGGCATTCCCTATAGTTTAAACAGCTCTTGATACGTTCTGTCTGGAGGTCTAAATAGTGGATATGGTGGGTTGAAGTATCTTATTTTAAGTTTAATATGTTAGTTCCATTAATATCATCTTAAGTAAGTGAGCAAAGATAATTTTGCATTATCATCTTTGTTATGTATTGTTTTATAATATTTTAACGTTTTGGGGGTCCGTCCTCATTCTCAGAACATATTTCTGAAAAAAACAAAATTAGTTATACCAAACAATATATTTTTTTTAAACATTTTTTATAAATACAATAATAAGTTCAATAATTTTTCGGTTGTCAAATGTTCAATAATACAACCCTTTATATCTTTACTCATTTATTCAATATTATTTTAATCTTCCTACTTGATTAGGATAGAATATTAATTATCTTGTGCCTATAAGAGAAAACTAATATTCCAAACTGTGTATGAAAAGGGTGAAGGGTTTGTGATGAAGGCTCAAAGCTAGTTGCATGCATTTCAATTTACTTGCTCCTTGCTCATTCAAAGAGAGAGGTCTTGCCGTTTCAGATACAATTTGAGATGTTACGATGGCTGCAGTATCAGCAAGTAAAGAAAAAAAATTTTTTTTTTTGTTTATTTATACATATGCTAAATTGATACCTATAAAAATTCACAACTATTAGTTCCTGATATCTTGTTACCAATTAACATATTTGCTCTTAATATCGAATTATTTTCCATTGGCTAATTGTTTTGAACTTATTTAGCACTTACAATTAGTGCATGTCTTAAAACATTGAAATACAGTACTTTGAAATAAGCAATAATACTGAGCTCAACAAGAAAATCCATCACTTTTTCACCCGATTGCCACATAAAAATGATATAAATGAAAAAAATATTATGTAAACATTTTAAAGCAAATAAATAATAAAAATAAATACATTCATAATTAAATTAATTGCTTAATAAACACAATGGAATAAGCATAATCATCAAGAAAACAAATGTACTACTACAACCCATGTAGGGTTTTTTGTTCAGAACTTGGTTAGGAAATACTGTTTCTTAACTAAAAATTACTCGAGATGAATCCATTGAAGGTTCAGGTACCCAATTTTTAGAGACTGAATGCGTCCGAATAGGGTTTCCTAACCCCGGAGTCGGTCCACGTCTAATAAGATATTATAAATAATTATCTACCCTAGCCGGACTCATAAAAAAAAATAAGTAAATTCTTCTTTTATAAATATTGTTTTCTAGAGCTCATAGAAATTTACCTACGTTATCATTGCAAAAAACGACTATTGCTACCAAAATTGGTCTTTCATAACATTTTTCCTCGATAATGATCCATTCCTTTTCATATTTATTTCATATTTATTATAGAAATGAGCCCCAAGGATTGCTGAACCTAATGCGACCATGTCATGAGTGGCCTTCTATGGAAAGAAGCGGATAACCTCATCTAAATATATATCTTCTACAAAAACTCTGTAAACTTTGTTAAGATATACAACCACAATTATCCTGTCGCCATATAAGCATCTTTTTGTTGTCTTATAACTATCTCAGATTAAAATATCACATTGCCTATTATGAAGTATTGTTTATCAAGTGAGAAATGTATGAAAACGTAAAAAATGCCCAAATTGAATGGTTCTTCTTTTCAAAATAAATGACAGCTATTCTACCAAGAAAAGGGTACAGTGCAAAGAAAACGAAAAACAGCCCGGGTGGAAAGGCGGCCAGTTGTTGATGGCCACCTGGTTGATCGAGTGATATCCTCGATCTTCCTCACCTCAGCTTCTTCTCCACAATCCACGTCCTTGAACATGTGTAACAAGTTCCTCTTAAAGAAGAACTATCCCTTAAAAGAATCTGATAAGGATTTCAATCTTCCAGATAAAGAGTTGAATGCTGGAGAGGCCAAAAACATTACAAACATATCAGACATAGATACCTGCTAGACATCAGGAGCACAGGCAGCCCGGAGGGGTCATCCAGCCTCACGTTGCTACGAACCATGGTTTCCACGGTGTACCTGCAGGCTACGCATAGCTCCCTAACCTCATCATGGAAGACCACAACGCGATTCGCGATCATGGTACACAGGCTAGGGTCATACGGAACACGCCCGGTCAGTGTGACACTCTCTCTAGTAGGCTGATGGGCCTCACATACCCGAGGGAGGGAGACGGTGATGTTGAGAAATCCTGCGGGATTGCACGTTAATCCGCTCGGGCGTCCCGACTCCCTATACATGAGTTTTCTATTAAAAGTGGATGCATCAACTTTTGGAGGATTATTACAAATCAATTATTTGGGCGGCATCGCATGGACATAAGGCAAATTTTTGTTTAAAGTGTTGATATATAACACCTATTTTACAGAAAAAAATTTATTATTTTAAAAACTCAAAAATTATAGAATATTAGTTAGTCAAAAAATCTTTGTTTTTGAGAAGTAGATATGTTAACTTTTGATAAAGATTCTTCATCTATGAATTTTAATAATTTTTGATGTTCAACATTAGGAATTTTGTTTTCGAACTACTGAAAATTTAAAATTTGTATTGTTACTTTAATTAAAATTAAATATATTCTTGAAAAAAATCGAAATAATTAGATTTAAATTGTTAATTGTTGAATTAAAAAGCAAGCTGGTTGTTGAAAAAAAAACTTCAGCGGAAAAATAAAAATCAACAACGAAAGGGAATGTATAATTAAAAACTTCTTAGCATTAACAACTTTTTAAATTTAGCTCAACTAAAAGTTAAATGCACTACAATGTTTGTGTTTCCATTAGCATGCTGCAGAAAGTTGATCTCAGCCATTAAAAGTTGTCTCAATCTCCTATGTAAAGTTTCTATTACGATCTCAATGTATGTTATAAATGGGACAATAATTACACATTGATTATTTTGGCATCACTAATGAAATAATCTTCATTCAATTTTATTAAATTTCACGCTTATGAGCTATCATTGGCATATATATATATATATATATATATATATATATATATATATATATATATATATATATATATATATATATATATATCTTATATATAAAAATTAATTTGGGTTTGTTTGTTCGTATTTTATGCGCGGCAAAACCGTTCATCCGATTGCAATGAAACTTCATCAACTCATTGCTAGCACTTGCGCGATGGTTAAAGGCAGGTTGGGTTTGAAAAAATCGTAATTAAGTGGCTAAAACAAAATTATTTCTAAATCCTAAGAATTTTTTTTTCTCGAATAACTCAAAAACTATACATCTTCTGGAAAACTATAGGTCCTCATTTGATAGATAATTAAATTTTATACAAAACAAAAAAAATCATCAAAGTTGAACCAGTATTAGCAAAAATATCTTATATATAAAAATTAATGTGCGTTTGTTAGTTCGTATTTTATGCACTGCCTTACCATTCACCCGATTATGTGCGTGTGTGTATATACATAAAGGCATATATATGTTTAGCTAATTGCTTTGTCACCATATGATGAATTGCATCTCTTTCGAGAACTACTTCGGCCTGATTTTTTTAAAAAAATATTACTCGAACTCAAACGACCAAAGGTGCACCGAAATATTTAAGATAGCTCTTGAAGTTAAAATCTATAATCCTATATGAGTTCTTGAGGTTTTATTGCTGATTTATTGCTACGAAACTAACTAAAACTATTGAAAAAGCAATAAATTGTCAGCGAATTTTCGCTAGCTAAGTTGTAAAAGGGGGACTGCTTCTCGCCCAAGTTGTTCCGGGCTCGGGGGCTTGTCACGTCTCTATAACTTTATAACCAAGCTTATCTCAAGACCTCATCTTATTTCAAAACTTTCTTTCCAGGAGCAGTCTACTTTTGTATTGGCAATAAAATAGCTAACACTTTATAGTGTGTAGTTCAGGCATCACAGTTTTACAGTATACCTTTATCGTAAGGTGTAGGGGCATAATGTATTGAACCTTAAATCTCATTTCAATAATATATATACTTATACCAAAAATATAAATGTGTTTCAAAAACTTTTTCAATAGTTTTCGGTCCTTAAATCGTTGAAGAATAAAACCTATCTATGATCTTCCCGAAAAGATATGTCTGGTTTCCGACAGAAGGGTTTGAAAATGAGCTATTGTGTTTGTTAAAATTGATCAATTCAAGCTAAAATATAGGTTTTATCGTGTGCCTTTATTTTCAACAGTAGGAAATTGAAATTTTGGGGATATATGTGAAAGAAAATAAAACAATAAAAATAATTTGCGTCATTGTGAAGATTTGAGGTATATTGTTGTTCTGCGAGAACAAATGATTGTCTGCTCATTTAATTAAAGCTCCATCCAGCATGGCTTAGCTATTTTTATGATCTAGATACCTTTGAGAAACTCATCGAAAAAATTTTGCTGGAATAGAATGCAATTAAGGCTACACTGCAATTTTTGTTCTTACGTAAAAGAGGGAGCCCGTTTCGACCTTAAACAGTGTTTAAACACACGGTGCCGTTAATTCAATCTGTCGATATTTACCAATACGATCTTTGAACTTTAGCAAGTAGAGCAATCGCGAATTCGACATTCAGGTTCAAAAAAATAAAATAAACATCCGGTCTTAACAATTGCGGTTCTAACCGCAGTTTACCATTTCATCAATGTATATGTGGGCAGTTTTCTAAGGTTCAGTACGGTCACCGTCCTCTACTGTCCCTCCTCTGTCCCGGTGACTTCCTTGATACAGTTTCTTGTTTCCTACCCAAGGATTAGTGAGCTGGACCAATAACGTCCCGCATAAAAACTGTTGTATTTCGGGTAGTTCTAGCCATTAAGAGACCTCTCTTAGAACATAGAGCCCTGTTCCCCTCTGCCGATTGGTCCTCAGAGGGACTTATGAGGTACAGGAAAGTGAGATATCCTTGGGGGTCTTCGCTATATATTGCGCATATTTCCTAAACTATAACTAATACGAAAAGAAATGATAACATTCTTCTGCTTCTTCCATAGTGCCTCTCAGCGTGGAGATGCCTCAGTCCAAGCATGCCAGTCCTCCCGATCCCGTGCCAATGCTTTCATGGCATTTATCTGCTTTCCTATCTTCTGGCCCATTCTAGAAAATGGCTCAAAGAATTTTCGAGGTTCACGGTTCTCATCCATCCGGCAAAGGTGTCCAAACTATCGAAGTTGTCTTTTTTCAATGGTATCCCTCAAGGAAGCAACCCCGAGATCTTCTCGTGTCCGCTCGTTTTTTAATGCGATCTCTCCTTGTTCGACCAGTTACTCTTCGTAGGTATTTCATTTCAGCAGCTGTTATTCTGCTTAGGTGCTTGTGTAGAGGTATCCAGCTTTCACTTCCATATATTAGGGTACGCAGGTAAACTGCTTTAAAAATGTGTATTTTAATATTTTTCTCTACCGCCCTTTTACCTATTGTATCAACGAGTTACAGAGGTGATAGTAGATGGAATTTCCCTTATTTATTCTATTGGAGACCATTCTTGTAGCAAATTTGATTCTCTTTGATGTATACATACAATGTTTTAAGCTAGGACCAACCGATTTATATGTAAAATACTAAAAAGAATTATATTTCCTACAAGAATGTTCTAATTACTTTTTTTCGCATCAGTTATAGACTAGGAAATATGGTCCAAATGTTTTGATTTTTCAAATTTGTTAAAAACTTATGAATAAAAAATTGAATTATTCACATATGATGTTTCAAACTGTTGTCAACCGTTTTCGAGATATAAACGAAAAATCGAAAAAGTATGACCCTTTCTCCTCCCTCCCTCTCCTTCTCTCATTGTCTGTGCTGCTAGATTCGGGGACTTTTAGTATGGTTATGTCTCAACTAGACTAAACAAATCCCTGAATTTAATTATGGCCGTCCCGTCATTTTCGTCTACAACGCTATTGACTGACCTATATATATATATATATATATATATATATATATATATATATATATATATATATGAAACAAGTAAAGCAATTAAAAACAATAACAAAAAGAGTAAACATGAAAATTACCGTCTGTGAATGTTAAGAAGATTGGCTTATGTTTCAGAGTACATCCTTTTGAGAGGTGGATTATACTATTAGAAACGATTCCTTCAAACGCCTGCACAGAAAAAATATCTTGGTGTTGAAGAAACATTCGCTAATAAACAACTGGCAATGAGATAATCCTAGATCATCGACAGGAAATGTCTTATTTCCGCACTCCAGTTGGAAAAAGATGAAATTATATTCGCTTCTGCGGCGATTAATTATTAATCTTTCGATTAATCTTGAAATCTTATGGAATATATAGAAAGGAAAACAATATAGATTTTACAAGATATAACTCATTTTATACTCTGAATAAGAATAACTCTTTCAATGGATATAGAATTATATAAATCTCTGCACTGTTTTAATTTATTTTTGTTGGAATACAAAACCTTATCAAAGAATGGGAATGTCACTGATCCGTAAGAAAGTTTATTTTTCTGATATAGCTTTTCCTCATAATGTATGCAAGACAACCTGACGTGTGTCTAAAAATGAAGTCTGAGAGATACAAGAGGGAACGACACCTAAAGTTCAACCTCCTACAGCGTAATTTAAGTTTGTCGTCAAGCAAGGAGGTCCCTTCTACAGTAGTCTTATGATCTCTATGGATGTTATTGGATTAATGTGGACCGCGTTTCATACCAGAATATTTATACGCCAGTTCATCGCCCACACAAAATCTCACTTTGAGTATACCACTTCATATTTATGGAAAGGCTATATAATTTATCGATGTTACCAACACATTATCAACTAATCTTCTAGTCATTAGTCTTGACTAATATAAAACGAATAATTGGAAAAAAATCATTTTTAATTATCCTCTTCAAACGACTAACGATTTAAAATTATGTCGTTATTCATGATTAATATTTTAGTTGGAGGCGTTGAAAAAGAATAAAAATCAAGAATGAAACGTATTCGATATATTCTCTAATTGAGCTAATTGTTCTATTTATTAATGATCCGTTTTTCTGTTCATCTCTGACTTTTAAGATGCTAATTATACATAATTATTTAAATTTGAAAAATCTTAGAAAATCTTTATCTAGGAATTGAAATTAACTCTTATTTTTCTCTCAAAGTGTAACAAATTCAGGATTCGATTTTTATATTTAAAAATAAAAACTAAAATTCAATGTTTAATTTTTATAATTTCAGTATGAATGCAAAAGTTATTAAATATTTTAGATGTTGAGGTTCATTATTATGATATCGAAGGTACTTATTATCGACTGTAACATCGCTTGATTACGTTTCGATTAATTTTAACATCTCGGATATCCTCGATTTTGAGGTCTATTATTCGGTTAGTGGTGATGTTTATTATGAAAATATCGATTTCAAGATCGCGCGTTCAGATATCCATTTATTTCAGTATTTCAGATATCCTCAATATTGAAGTTTATCACTGGGTTATCGAAGGCGCACATAATAATGAACCTCAATATCGAAAATATTCAAAAATTATTATTTTCATACTCAAATAAAAAACATTTAATATTGAATTTTATATCTCGATGCTGTATATAAAAATCATATAATGAATTTTATTCATTCCGAAAGAAAAATAAGAGTTAATTTCAGCCCCGACCTTTATCACGAAATTATTATATTTTATACATATATAAGTCAAAACGTTTATTAAGAAGAAAATTCCTATTCCTTCATCGCTTAGCTCTAATTAATCGAAAGTATTGCTTTTTTCAATCAGAAATAATTTGGAACTAAATTAACTCGATTTTCATTCAATTAAATATTAATTTGGATACATTTTTATCCGACTAATTTTTTATCCGAATGAAATTTTATTCAGTTATATGAAATTTTTATTTTATTTTAATCTCTTTTAATTCATGATTATAAATTCAGAACAAAAATTTGGTAATTTTTTAGTCGGATTATTTTTTAATCGACTAATGTCCAACTCTGCCTAGTCGAATATTTAGCTCGAGAATACATGAGATAAGTAAAGAATGAAAAGGCTGAACAAGGTGCAAAAGCGGTGCAATAATACCGCTAGGTAGAGATTATTAACACTCCAAAGATCGCGCCCGATATGAGAGATCCACCGGTTATTTTGTTATGGTTTTAAATTTCATGGGAGGGAGGGGTCCTTTCTCCACACATTTTCCTGACTTTCGGAGTCTTATGATCCCATTGTGACGTGACTTCTGCCACATGCAATTTGTGCGCCGAAACGTAATGCTGAATCTTTGAAATCCTAAGCGACCTAATTTGTAAGCATTGTTGATTTGTCCTATTTAATTTTGTCTTCTTGTATTATTATGCATTAAGTTTGTTTATTCTTTCTGTTCAATAATGTTTACTGTCAAATAGGAACTGGATCTCTCAGATCCAATACGACCTAAGATACATTTTTTCTTCCTTTTTTGCTCACGTTCTCCTAACTTTCGATTCAAACTAACTACTTTATCCGATTGTTTCCGATTTTTAGTTTGATCATAAAGATTTGACAACAGAGAAACGCATCAATAACGAGGGAATATAGACCGTCTGGCGCCTGTTCACATAATGTTTTGTTGGTCGACATAGTAATTTTAGTTTTAATTCTTTCTATTTTCTATAATAACTAACTGATACTAAATATATTTATATTTATATATAAATATATTTATATTTAAAAATTGATTCTATATGTTTTTCCATCTGTACAATGAAAAATTTATTGGTTTTTGAAAATTTTTTAAGAAGAAATTGATTTGGTGAGGTGGATCTCACTGATCTGTACCGACCTTCCATTTGATTCATAGGCTAAGGGACCTCCGGGGTGTTAAAGAAATTACATAACGAAGAATGAAATGGGCGTGTGAACTTGTTAGGTTGGACCAAGAAAGGATTATTAAAAATGTAATCTTCGCTGAACCGAGGGATAGTTCCAAACGTAGATGGGAGCATAGTGTTAGGCCTTTTATGGTGTGCAGGATTCATTGGTGGATAATCACCTAATTATCGAGCCATCGGTTCCAGGAAACCTTTCTTTCTATATTTTTTTTTATTCGTTTTGAAGTTTTTCGCGCTCATAAATGTTTTCTTTGAAACTTATACTAATTATGTTCATCTACGATTTTGAATTACTATGAGATTCACAATTAATTATAACTGCTTTCCTTATTGATTCAGAAAAAAAAACTACTGGAAAATGTTTGAAATATAACTGGCCATTTCCTAAGGCGAAAGGAGCAGAGGGTAGAAAATGTATCTGTTTTCCAGACCAATTACCCAGGCTTTGGCTCACCCTCAGATTCTAAATCATTCCCTTCCCCCATTCCCAACTGAGCTATAGGAATGAGCTTATTCCTTCAATTGATACCAAAGTTGTTATAGAAACATTAAATAACCAACAAGTGTGAGGGTAGAATGAATGGTTTAACCTGTTAGACCATTTTCGAAAACATGATGCTAGTTAATTGGCTTTAGAGAAACGGAAATATATGAAAACTCTGTTACTGAAATATTTAGAGGTTCCTAGACTCTCATAAAAAAAAAAAAAACATAATAAAATTGAAGGTATCAAATAACCAAGAGCAGATTCTGACTATTCCTGATCCCCTAAAATATTTATTGTGATACCTATACAAAATTTCAAAAGCTAATTTATCATAAATATTAGGCTTGCAGTAACTTATACTAATAATAACGAATAATGAATTTGTCGGGGACGTTAGATGAAATTACAATAAAAGAAAAAACAAAAATAAATGAAACAAATTGTATTTTTTATAATATCACGGAACGTTCCTGTCATGTTTCATCATCTTCAGAGTTTGAGATGTGTAAAACTACTAATTAACCAACAGGAATTCGTTTTTAGTAACTTTTAATATCTGGCAGTTTGCAATTTTTAACTTTGGTAATATTACAATCCACAAATAGAAATAATTATACATATTGTTAAGTGACTGCGAAAATCTAAATCCCATCAATAGTTCTACTCAGCAACTCCGATATTATAGAGATGTAAGAGATTCTGAAAAATTAAATAATTTTTTGATCACCATACGTTATCGGTCAAATATTAAATTAAGTCTAGGTGTGATTTTTAACTGTTAAAAATATTTCAATGTAAATTAAGGACATGATACCTGGGTATAAATGGTATAAATACCTGTTACAGTGACAGATAATGGTATAAATTCAGTAGATATATGAAATGACAATTTCTTCAAAAACTCCTTACAAAGAAAATATTCTAATATTACTCCGTTCCAGGAATGCACGTGTGGACCAAGTGTTGCAGGAGTGAGGTGCATGACACTGGCCCGGCACTTTTTGATACGAAATAACTCGCGATCTTGATGGGTACTAATGCTAATATTTTAGGTACTAACTAATTAGGTGGTAATTCGTACATAAGTTTGAGTGGATTGCAGTACCCATAATTCATAACTTTTTATTAAAGGCATGATTCTCTTGACTGAAAAAGTTTGAGAATTTTATTTTTAAGTGCTTCGTAATCAAACACAATTTTATGAATTCTGTTCGAACTATTGTTTTCAGTTACAAAAGAACTGTCTAACAATCAATTCTTCTTGATACAAAATCAGACAGGCACTGCCTTCTGCTGCTATCCCATTTGATTAAACTTCAGATTTTTTAAGAAGAGTGTGTGGGAGAGTTTATATTTTCGATACCAGCATAGAGCATAAAAAATATGTCAGTTGTTGAGAACCTTAAATCCTTTCATGCAGTGGTTTTTGTTCGGTTATGAATCTGAGTAGAGTAGGTATGTTTGCCATTTTCCCCTGTCTCGTGTATCCTAATTATATTTAATAGTATAACCCAATAATATTTTTATTATTATTTCGAATATAATTTTAAAGACCCAAGTCGGCCTAGTTAACTATAGTTGGCAGTATTAATAATCGGGGAGAAAATATTCCGGGTGGCGTTAAAGGAAAAAAACCCAAAAATAAACATTATATTACTTATATTATACTTGTGTTTATTTCTAATGTTTACAGTTTTACTTTATTTTTAGTTTGTTTTATCTGTTTCGTTTTACTATATTTACTGAGTTAATTTCCAATGCTCATTTCATACTATTCACATTTTTGCTCTTCAGTTATTTTATTCAATTTTATTTTTCTCTCTCTATCGATTACATTCATCGCCGCTTCACAGCAAATGTAGCTCCAGAAATTAAATTTTATAGGAGCGGGTTTTTTTACTTTTTGATTTATCGAATTAAAATGAAATTTTTGAATTTTTAGTTTTTATAGGTATTATATATAGAGATAGGCTACTTCTGCATCAAATTTGCAATAGTCTAAACTATCATAAGTACTAAAAACAGAAAAAGCCAAATTCGGAGAGCAGGGATCATTCTTCTATGATTTTTACGTTCAATGTATTTTGTTCTTTGTTGCCCTGAAGAAGACACAGTACAACCGAATACACTTTCATCTTGGTCAGAGTCGGAAATATTATCTTCCCTTTTAAAAAAAAAACTATTTAGTGAATGTCGACATTCAATAAGTAGCATTTACTATTTATTTTAAATTATCTCAGATAGTCTGGATAATTTAGAGAGAAAATATTTTTAAAAGAAAAGGGTAAAGAAATGTTTTCCACTCTGACCAAGATGCACGAGCTTTCAGTTGTACAGAATAAATAACCGACATGTATATATATATATATATATATATATATATATATATATATATATATATATATATATATATATATATATATATATATATTATATAGACATATATTCTGTACAACTGAAAACCTTTTTTCTCTTTTCTGTCTTTCACTCTCTTTATATATGTATTTGTAAAAGGGAAAGTATTGAAGGGTATAATATGAAACACTGTCGGAGCTTTATACCACAGATAAATAAACGAGTATAAGATAATGTTTTTGGTTTAATCCAAACAAAAACAGTGACTGAAGTGACAGTGACTAAAAAAGACTGACGAAATACTGATAAAAGCTTGGTTATAAAATTAATTTACTGCAAACAATTTATTTTTATTGGACAGTAATTATTTAGAAAACATTCACTAACCATAAATTAATGTAATTCTCATAATTGAATTAAGTTTAATCAATAAGAAATTAAATCTTAATCATTTTATTAATACTATATGCTATCTCTCTAAAAATAAAATAAAATTTCTTAGTCAATATTAATATGTCTTAAAGTCATAAAAAAAAATCTCACATGTTTGTATATCTTATATTCATTGCTTTTGTTTTGTGTATGTGATTTTCTTAAATAGTAAATCACAAAGCACATGGTGACTGTAAATGTTGACTAAATACGACTCGGTTGTTAACTCTTTCCTCCGAGATATTTCCTCGTAACGATCAATGCATTCTATAACAATACTGTCTACCAGGAATTAATTGCATTCTGAACCCCTCCTGTGCATCATGCAATGCCTTCGCTAAAAATTCATTATTTCCCATTTCTGATTTATCCAATTAGCTATCAAAGGATCGCTCCAAATTCCAATTTCATTCAATCAATCTCTACCTAAATAATTAATTGTCATAATAAAATATTTTAATTAAACTACAGTAAGCTCAGAGCTTTTATGTGTGCCAGCATTTTTTGACTAATCACTTTTCCAGCATAGGTCACTTATTGTATTTTTTATTATGGCTTAAGTTAGTGCGAGTTAACTGTTTATCTTAATGCGATTTAAGAAAATATTGCTTTAAAGTTGGGACTATTTTTTTTATATTCTGTTAATGGCGCAATATGATTTCCGAATAGAAAAAAAAACATGAAATCCACATAACAATCTATTAATTCATTACAGTACGCGACTGCAAAGCCAGACGCATATTAAATTCAATGATTCGTAGTTTTCAAACAAGCTATTTTTTTAGCTGGGCTTTACAGCCTTCTAGGAGTTGAAAAAATAATATTAAATAGGCCATAAAAATATAAGGTTATGCATATTACGATATGTATCAGAAACAGACAAATAAACTGTAAACTGATGGTGCAAAATGATAGTCAATGATGAAATCAAAAGAAAATTAGAAGAATTAAGGTTATTATTAAGGTTATGAAATTGTAATTTTATAATATTAAAACTGGATAATATCATAATCATGATATAATAATGACCTTAGAGGTAGAGATGGAATCTTCAGTTCAAACAAATTTTTTATATACAAAATACTTATTTTAAATATTTTTTAAATTGAATGTTTGCAAAAATCGAACATTTTTAATATAAAATGGTTTCCAAATAATGACTGTGTGGAAAATGATTAAACGCTACCAAATAATCTTATACCGTACTCCTCGAAAGTACAAGTGTTTAATTCAGTATTCACATTAATTATTGTGGGTGTAGCACAACCATGGAGAAAAAAAAATTATGAAAGAGAAAAAAAAAATTATTTTTGTTAGAAAATTATTTAACTCACCACGGTATACTCCGCGATATATAATTCACTTGGAAACAGGATTGGAGCCTCTTTTTTTTTTTTTTTTATACACATCAAAGATGCATCATTATTATATATTTAAGCTGTAAAGGAGTCTTCCTACATAATGATGATGACAATTTCATTCTTTAATGTATTAATGAAGATATTAATAATTATATGCTTGTTTTTATTTTTAGTGTCTAGGAAATTATGATAATTATTGTTTTCTTCAATTTAATGTATCTTATAAGTTTGGACGGAAGTGTAAATTTTAGTGTAGTTGATAAGGAGCAGCTATTTGCTATTTTTTTATGTTTAACTCTTTTTTTTTTTTAATTCTATGTAAATAAGTCAGGCAATCAGCACCGGACTAACGGCCTAAAAGACCATGCCCAAATAATGTTTTCATAATTGGCTGATGCAAATATTTAAAATAAAACATTATTCTATTATATTAAATACCAAGTGAAGGCAATCGATGTAAATAGTATGTCTTTTTAATTGTTAATTTTCTAAATTATTTTTATGTGAATGAAGCATATTTATACATTGATGTTTTGTATTGTATTTTGATATGATTTTATTAAACATAAATTGTATGTATTTTGTGAAAGAGATATTAATGTGTAATAATTATTTTTTGAACATTACAAGCTTGAAAATGAGAAAAATGAGCCTAAAACTAAGCCGAATGCAAAGTTAATAAAGAACAAAAGAAATATAGGAAGTTTACAAGGTCCTATTTTTCTGAAAATATAATAATAGTAAACATGAGTTGTTAGAATCGTTATGAAAGTTAATTGTTTCTAATTTACAGATATGAATTGTAGCTTCAAGATGTGATCTGTAGCTTCAATTTATTTGTAATTTTATGACGGTGAAATAGGTTAAGCTATTTTGCAAAAGATGTTTTATCCCCTGATGGAATATCACTATAATTAGTGATTATTATTAAAAGTTAACGAAAACTAACAGAAAATTATTTTAAAAGTTTATTACAAAAATATGATAACGAATAAATGTATTAATTTTTCCAAATTAATGACTCGTTAGAAATATCTATTGGATTGGATTAGGTTTGTAGATGACGGAAACGTGGATGAAGTACCAATTAGTGTTAGTAAGTACTGTAGGGGGTCTGGCTACGTTTTAAGTTGCTTCGTGGAATGAAAGAAATACACTGACCATGAAAACATTCTGTAGTCCGCTTTATTAAGCTGGTCATTTACTATTCAGAACTTTATAAAAGCATTTGTGAAAAGGCCCCAATGGATGAAAAGAAGGTGGAAAGCAGATCGAAGCAAGCTATGAAGTATTTCTGATTAGAGGAGACCCAACTAAACAAAAATTATTATTTATGAGGAAATTTTGATTCTAGGCTTAGTTATAATTTGTAATTAAGAACCCTAAAAAAGCTTATAGATAAATTATTTCATTTAGAGTTACTCCATTTCAGATTAAAATTTGACAAAACTTATAATATTGACAAAAATCCGACACGTATCAAACCGTTTCGTTTTAGAAGCTGAGAAAAAAAAAAAAAAAAAAAAACTGCTTTATTTTATAACTCGAGTTTGAAAAATGATGTTGACTTAGTTTTACAGATTTTTGTTTTTGTGGAAGAATTTTTCAGCATTAACATTTTTTGGTGTGCTGAATCAAAATCTACCATCATTTTTGTTTTGAAAATATCTGTAAGGCTTGTTTACCCGATAATTTATTCACTTTTTTAAATTTGACTCGAGACATATAATAAACCAGTTTCAGGATGTTTTATTTTTTTTTTCTGAGCTCCCAGTGCCCAATAGAAGAAACGATTGGATCAAGTCGATTTTTTTTCAATGTAGGATCACCCAAAAAATTTGATCGAAATCGGCGACAGACACACCGTGTACTCCTTTTGTCAGTGTTAAAAAAAAAAACTATTTAAAAAAATTATTTTTTAAACTGATTTGTCATTTGAGTCCGAATTTTATAATTACATTTTACCAAGATCATGTAGGTTTATTTAATATAAAAGTTTAATATAAATAACTATTTAGTTCCGTTGAAATACGGAAATGTATATATCACTTTGAAATTATAACAAAATGCATAATGTGGCTGTATTAGGACTTCAATGGAAGTCTTGAGGCAAAAAATGCCTAACGGTTATTGTAGTAATTGGGTTTGGAAAATTGTTTTAATCAATATCTTAGCAATGAAAAAAGAATAAAACGAAATATGAATAAAAAAAATATGTTCTTTATACTTTAAGTGTACGAATGTTTGATCAAGCGTATTAATTCACAGTTAGATTTTTTTTTTCATTTAGGCCAGCTTTTCGAGATTTGGAACCAGTGTGGAGCGTAAGGTTAATAAATATTAAAAATAAATTTAACGTACCTTATTGTGAAATAATAACATTACTCAAATCTCTTAGAGCAGCGGAGAAAAAGCGTGAGACGTACCTGAAAATGAGAGAAAAAATCAATGAGCCTCAATTTTTAAACCATTTCTTATAATTTTCTGAAATTTAAGAGCTATAATATCTTAAAATAAGAAGGAAATATGCCAATCACTACACTACAGCTGAACGCTCCCAGCAAATAGCCACCTAGCAACAGCTGGAACTTAGAAAATTTAGAAAATAGAAGCAAAGTAAAATATTGATTCATTTTAACTCAGTTAAAATTTATTTTATTTACAAACACATTGTTTACAATGACTAGAGTCTTAATTCAGAGGACTTTTTATTTGATATTCATTTATTTCTTTTATTATGATTGTGTAGAGATAATATAAAAACTTATCATCATTAAAAAGTCACAGTTTATTTATGTGTTGGGATAAAGTTTAGAAATATTTATTATTAAAGTTTATGGTTTCGTGCAAGAGGGTTTGAAGGAGGAAAGCTGATAAACTTAAAAAAAAAAAAAAAATACGAGACTTTTAGCGCTGTAAAAATTATGAATCTATTAAGGAAAAGAGGACCTTTGTTTTTTTTTTCTTTCATTGTTTTTTTTCATTGTGCTACTATCTGTAGAAATTTCCTTATTGAAAACTTTGTCCTTTTTATATGAATTTTCAAAAATGGCCGAAAGTAATTATCTGCAATATTTAAAGTTCAATTTCTTGAAAGGGACTTACTGACAAATTATGAAACTAATACAGTTTCATAAGATGAAACTTGTTTCATAAGATTTCTCTCTATAAGATGAGAAATCGTAACACAAATTTAGTGACTGAGACTCAACTGGTTATAATGCATCAAATATCTCACGGGAATCTGTCTCAAGATATCTTTCTTCATGATCATGCACATAACTCATCTTCGAAGCAAATTTATTACTCTGGAACTAGATGAGTCCTTGTCATCAAATTATAGTTATGTGTTTCCATCACACAGAGATATAAACTGTACTAGTTTCATAATTTGAAATATTCTGGTTTGAATGTTGCAGAAGATGAATTATGGCTAGTAATGCTTGAAAATTCATACAAGAAAAAGGACAAAGTATTCAAGATTGCAATTTTCACAAGTAGATAAATGACAAAACTATACAAAAAAAAATCAATGACGTCGCTTTCCCTCAATACACTTTTTTACAGCGCTAAATGTCTTGTTTTATGTCAATTATCGTGATTTTTTTTACCACTTTCCTCCATATTAAGGTGACATTTGTAATGATACAAAATACAGAGCACATCCACACCATAATTTTAGTTTTTGTTTTGTTTTTACTATTTCCAAAAACTTGTTTCCAGCTGCGAAACTGACTTAAAATGACTTCCAAAGAAATTTGAACTTGAAAAATGTTTTACTTTTGGTTTTTAAATCACCAAATGACAGGGAATAGCTGGTAAAAAATCATAAAAATCAATGAGGTCGATCAACACAATTTAACATAATTTTTCGATAGTTGATGTCGATCAACATAATGTTTGTTGAAATTATTAATTTTTAATCAATCCTTATTAAAAATTACTTTAAAATTAAAAAAAAAACAGGTTTCATTCGGGGAAAAATAAAAACATTGCATGTTAGTTCATTAAGCTATTTTTTTTTATGTGTTAGAGTTTAAAAGAAGAGCATAACATTTCCAGGAGCAAAAATGGGCCAACGAAAAAAAAAATTGGGGGAGAAGTCCAAAAGCTCCCTCTTGAATCCGCTAGTGCTCAAGACATATTGGCTTACAACACTTAACACATTTATTCTCCGTCTTTCCACTTTTATTGGATGGGCCTACACAACAATATGATCGTTTTTCCAATTTGTCCGTTTTCTCTCTCTCAATTTTTTTATTTATTGGGCTAATCTCTTCTAGTAATGATTACGATTTTTTACCTCACACCAACTCTCACTTCAGGAGACGATGGGTAATATTTACTCAATAACATTTAAGAAAAACTGTATAAATTATTTCCACTGAATGAAATTATTTGAAACTTGTGCAAAACCTTCCTCTTTAAATGCAATGGAGCTACTTAAATGTTGGAGAATATAAGGTAGAAGGGATTTCAGATAATGACCTAAATAAGGTGGAAACCTATTGTCTCATTAGAGGATAAATAAATTTAAAAAAAAAATTAAGAGACTGTACTAGCAATAAGTAATAATTATACCATTCCCTCTCTCTGGATATACCAACCTCCTCCCATTCAGAGAGTGAGGAGAGGCTTTCTGTAAGATGTAGTTTGAAAAAAAAATGTCCGAATTCATTTTATAAGAAGAGTTTTTAGTCAACAAAATCTTATTTTTCGAGTTTCAACTGTTTATTATAGATAAGACGCTACCTTATATATGCTACTCAATCACAAATATCGGTACAAAAGGCAGAGGCACATTTTTTTTTTTTTCTAAATCTATTTACCTCGTTTATTTTTCCGTATATTTTTCTTTCCATACGACTTTTATTTGTTTTTCATCCCATCCCTCCCACAGTATACCCAGTGAGGGACTGTTTATTGGATTTACATCCATGCTTCATGCTCTGGCCTGGTAAGAGCATATTGATTGAAAGCATTATTATTTATTGTTGTTCCACATTTTTTAGGTTGTTCCAAAATAAACATATTTAAAATAGGATTAATATTTTAAAGATTTAATATATTTCATCTTTCAATGTATATTCATCTATATATCTTCAATTATCATTTTTATCTAAAATATATCATATCTTATTTTATATGACAACATTAATATAAAATAAACATAATTAGGAATGGAATTATGCATAGGTTCCCAAGCAAATTAATAAATTATGGATAAACACAAAATAAACAAAAAAAAGTATGGTAAAATAAATAAAATTAAAATAATTACTATGGCATCCTGAGAATGGCCGTGTATATATATTTAGAATCATTAGACCCATTCTGATGGGTTTTTGGAGGCTCTATAATTTAATTTTTTTTTTCTCTTGGCACTACAACCCGCTAGCGAGTCATAGCCTCCGCCAACAGCAACCGCCAGGTGTCCTTATTTTTTGCTGCCACCATCCAGTCTCTCACTCCAAACTTCTTTGCATCGGTGTCCACACAATCCCTCCATCGCAACTTGGGTCTTCCGACGCATCGTCCACCATGAAGGATCTCAGTCAGAAGCTTCCTTGGTATCATATTATCTCCCATTCTGGCAACATGGCCTGCCCATCTGAGTCGGGCTGCTTTTATAGAGTCTTATACAGGATGAACTTGGTACGCTGGGTTACTAAGTGACTTTTCAAGTGCTGTTTCAATCCATAGTAACAACGGTTAGCCATCAAAATCCTTTTCCTTACCTCTACCTCCATCCGGTTATCGCTGGTTATCTGCGAACCTAGGTAAGAGAATTCTTGAACATGTAGGGGCCAAAATCTACTCTATCACGATCCTGCCGAGGGATCTCCTGGGTTACCATGTATTTTGAATCTATAATTTAATTATTTCATAAAAATAAATTAATTTTAATCATTAGTTAAAGAGCTGCTCAAATAGAGAACTTAAAAAAAACTTTATTGTCTAAAATAGGTTACAAGTAATGGTTCATACTACCTCAGATCTACAGACAGAATGAATATCTTATTCTAACAAAAGTACCTCGAAAGGGACAAGGACTAGGAGGGAGTTTCCTAGTATGCCAACACAGAGGAACTGAGTAAGGGATTATGTTCAAGTCTTAGGAAAGGTTAGTGGCCTTTAACTATTCATGAATACAATAGAGTATTATTAATCAACCAATAGAATATTTTCAGATATTTCATCGATATGAAAAACAAGCTATGTATATCAATGCATTATGTATTCAATTCTTAACCAAAATCTATTTTTCTTTTATCGTAAAATAGAACACTCTTTCCTCCTTACTCCCTCCAAAAAAAAAATATAGTATCCAGAGGATTAACTATGTCTTTTTATAAATATTGAGCACTTTTATAACCATAATTTAGTTTTACACAACTTTTAATAAATAGAAATTTCTTAATTTCTTAATTTTTATATTAGATAGTATATGAAAGCAATAAAAAATAAATAAAATAAAAACAAGAAAACACTTGTTTAATCATTTGTAGAGAATCATTAAACATATAAGCATTTTTTTTCTTGAGTGGTTGTTTCGTCTTTGCTTTTATATATTTCCAATATTTTAGCTAATTTTTTATTAGCTGAGTTAATTTATACGACAAAGATAATGAAAAAGATGATCCATTTTCACTTATTTAAAAGTAATCGTTGGATATTACATTAATTTCTGGATCTCTCTTGGAACTATATTTGAAGACTACGTTTTAGGGATGAACGTCAAAGGTATAACCTTATTTAAAATTCGAATAAACCTCAAAATAGATCATGAAAATAATATTAAAGGATTTTCGGAAGATTGCAGTAAAAAGCTTTCGGTCTCTTCAGATAAACTTTAATAATATTAAAATGTCTCGTGTCTTCCTGCATTTTAAGGTCAAAAACTTACAATTAATTTGTAACTCTTTGATAAAATAGCTAACCAATTAATTTGTTAGTACTTTTATTTCATATAATTACTAGCAATTCATTTTCAAAGTCGAATACAAATTAAAATTATTGACATGATATAGCTTGTACTTTATATGATTGTGTCATTTTCAGATTAATCACCCAACTAAGCCCTAATTTGCTGGAGAAGTGTCATAATATTAATAATTTTGACTGGATTTAAATTTAAAAAATTAAATACCTATACCTTCTAACAAGCAGCTAAGATAAAAAGGTTTTTTTTTTGTGAGGAATTTAAAATTTTCAGGAGCGTGGTAATGACATTCAGCTTGAATTTAATGCTATTTTTTAGATCTAAGAGTAAGGAAATAAAGCAATTAGGCAAAAGATTAAGTACATTCAGCAAAGCTGTATGTAGTATTAAAAAAAAATCTGAATCATCACAACCCATGAAGGGTCTTGGGTTCAGTACTTGGCAAGTACCGTACTGTTTTTAAACCAACGGTTGTGCATGAAGGCGATTCGGCAGAGATCACGCTCTACCGTCAAATTTTTCCTCCAATTAAGTGTACCCACATTGCAGAGGCTGCGTTAGTCAGTCCAATGAGGGTCTCAAGACACTACTATGTCAATCCATGGCTGATATCAGTCTGCCAGAGCCGGTTTCGAATCCGGGATCGGGACCGTGGTAACACAGTGCCTTACAACTGAGCGACCCCGCTTCCCATTAGAGTTCTCTATCCGTAGTAAATTATAAACAGCCATATAGACAAAAATATTTTTATTATTTTTTTTAAATAATAAGAAGTAGTTTTTAAAAATTTCCTAGTTCCAAGAGTCCAAAATGTTATTACTGCCAACTTCCTACAACATATGATTCTTATTACACATGATGTCACTTTTAACTTTTGTTGAATGAAATAATTTTAAAAGGTAGCGTGATATAGATAACAAAAGATATAGGGCTTATTTTACGATGTGAATTTCCCAACTGTTCCCTTTTTTTTTCAAGGCATTATCTCCGATATTATGTTATTTTTTTGGTAATTACATCAAAGTGAATGGGCAAAATTTGTAAAGTACATAAACATATTTCACTGTTAACAAAAAAAATATATATATGATTCAGACCACCATGTAACGTAGGTTACGATAGAAATAAAATATATGTTTACTTGAAAACCGAGAGTGCGACACTGCATGGTCATTTTATTAGTTTAAGCTATTGTAAAACTAACCATTAATATTTTCATTTTTAATATTTTATTATGAAGACTTATTTCTTCACCGTGTGGGAGCAATAGAAAAACTCAGATTAGACTTACCTTACTGAGTTGTAGTGGATTAAAACTTTCCCCTAAAATGAAAATTCCCCATCTTGTGCATTATTTTCCCTTGAAATCTTAATAATTGGACATATTTAATTAATTACGTAATGTGGTTTAATTAATTTAATGTGATTTAATTAATTAACGATATGTGGTTTATCTATAAATATTAGCAAATAGTGTTTTCGTCCTGAAGATGAAATGTTGAACATTATTTAATTTGATTTGTAATGATTGACATAAGGCTATCAATTGTAATCTTCCTGTTTAACCCTGAAAAAAAAACTATTTTTATCACTATTTATAACTACTAAAGTATAATTAGCGACCATTTATTAGGAATAAATTCAGGGTTATTATTCACTGAGTCGTTCTATTACAGTTTCGAATACCTTCCTTTGTACGAATTGATTGCCCTCTACCCCCCATGGCTTTTAAGAGCCTAAGGGTAATAAATCTTCTTAATCACAATTCCAATTAACCTTGCTAATATAAATAATTCGTTGGCAGTTTTGATTTAGACTTGGAGTGGGCTTCTCCTATTGGCCGCAAATTTATTTCTCGTGACGAAGAATTATAGGCCCTCGAAATAACAAATCGTTCCCAACGGAAGTGCCCTCTTCATCTCAACTTGATAAACTGTTCCCTCTCCCCGTTGTATTTTTTTTTTTTTTTATATAAGCACGTTTGGCGATATACATGCATCTCAGAATGATTAGTGATCACTCTTCTACAGATTATAAAAAATATATAAATAAAATGTATGCTTCTGAACTATTAACAAAAAACGCTGAACATTATTACACTATGGCTCAATATTTTGAAATATATCCAAAAACAAAATTTTATCTAGATTAATTTTTTTTTTTAAAGGCTTTTTGATGGAATAAATAATCAAGATACAGTCAACATTATTTTTCAGTGAAACAAGGCGAACTTTCGGTCCACACACGTGAGCCATCAATTAGGCTGAAATTATATCATGGACCAAGGATCCTAGCAAAAAATTGTCGTCTTCTGAAGAAAACTGTGATAGTAATTTTTTTAATCCTTATAGCATTGACATTAAAAAAAAAAATTATCGAAATAATCGAAATTTTAGGACTATTTTTGGTTTTTCACCTATGATTCCAACATTCTATCAAAAAATCAGTAATGTATTAAGTTAAAAACATCTAACTCTCATTAGCCACAATATAACTATTTGGTTAACTAGTGTGGTCGAAAACCATGGTCATAAACGACGATTTAATCACAAATAGAGACAGAGTCTATATATGAGTCTGCAGCTTGGAAATTAGTTCTGTAAGAAAAAAAAAACTCTTATAATAAAAGTTAAAAAGCATCAAATTCTGCGTCCATTGAGCACAAAACATTTTAAATTCGGTTAAGATCACCTCTCGAAATTGACAATCTCCCGATTACTGGCATTTTAGCCCAGTTTGGTTTTCAAAAAATAGAATCATTTTGATGTTTGTTGTATGCTTTGCCATTCTAGTAAAAAATCCAAGTTTTCGACCTCCTTTTTTACGTGTTTCGCCATCTTGAAGAAACTTTTTATCATTTTTTCCTAAACAACTCGCTTCCAGTGCATTTTAGGTAAACATTTGCCGTACCAATTTTAAAGAAAGTTAAATTTTCTCTATGCTTGTATAATTATTTTTTTTTTATAGTCGCAACAGTTACTGTGATTAGGGACCTTAAACATCTTCAAAAATTCAAAAATTTGAATATGTGAGGGGTTTCGAATTAGATATGATTTATTTCAAGCACAAATAAAACTACAGTTATCTCAGATGCTAAAAAAGTTTGTATGCTGACGTTTAGAGGGGAAGATTTCAAAATGGTGGCAAAAAAAAAAACTCGAAATTTTAGTACTTTTTGGGTTTTTCACCAATAATTTCTTAAGGGTAGATTCTATCGAAAAAAGTTGTGGTACATTAGACACGAAATTTGGTGCTCTTTAATTTAATATACCACAGCTTTTACGATATAGTGCACCCATATATTATCAATCTGCGGTGTCTGTAGTTTTTTTTATGATTGAAATAAATTATATTTAATTCGATACCACTGATTTTTATTTCATAGGAAATTTTTCATGGCCTTGTATCTCAGTAGTTATCCTGAATATTAAAAAATATTACATACAAATTTTCAGGAAAATTAACGTTCTTTAAAATTGGCAAATGACTAATTATTACCTCAAATGCACCGAAAGCCAGTTATTTTGGAATACATTATTCAAAATCTGATTAGAATGAAAAACATAAAATTTATGCAACAATAGCTTAATTTATCAAACAATAAAAAAAACTGTCAGTTCGTTTCACAAAATACAAATCCATCAAAAGGCCTGGTCATAATAAAATACATATCTGATATTAAAACTTAAATTAACTAATGGGTAACCATGGGGGACCACGAATGGGTAAAAATAGAGAATAATGTATTTCTTTTGTCTTAACTTGACAAAGGTCTTTTGGAATAAAATTCTTTCCGAACCAACAAGCATCCATTCATTAGTAAAAGTTTTGAACCCTTTATAGGACAAAACTATTGAGCATTGCAAAAAAAATTGTTTACCTTTATATTTATTCTTTTAGGTTTCTAATATCTTTTAGTCCTTGTACTTTTCATGAAAAAACAAATGTTTACTAGCAAATAATATTTGGTGCGTCATACAGAAGAAATAAAGGCTGATACGCCCTGTATACTAGTGACTGTTTGGTGAAGCGTTATCTTCTAACGAGTTTACGGTCACTGGCACATTTGGTGCACATTTCTTGTTTTTGAATATAAATAAACGTTTCATATTATTAAATATGTATTGATTTATAACTCAAATAGTGTTTTGAACATCTTAGAACTTAATCACAAGTAAAATATGTATTGAAATTAATTGAATACAAAGTTTATATCAAAATTAAAGTTATTTTAAAAATTAAAATAATAACACAATTAAAATTTAATTGAAGATTAAATTAAATTTAAATTAAGTTGAGGACGGTTCTTTTGGCAGATCATCTCCTTCATTTGATTTCTCTGCCAATGAAAATTTATTCTATATCTTTGAAATATGGCAAATTATAAATTTTCTTTTCCATTTAAAGCCAAAACAAAGTTTATAACAAATTATACTACGTTGAAACATAAAATAATATTGCAAAATTTCCTACTTCCAAATTTTCGTAATATTTTCGACAGAAATGTTTTTTCAATTAAAAACAAACGACCTTCTCTTGAGAAAAAAAAGTATTAATTTTTAAAAATACAAACGCTCACTGAATGATACGTTAGGGTACTTTGGAATGGCTATAAAAAAGAATATTATTTAAATTTAAAAAAATTACGCAAACGTTAACTGTCATTTTTAATCCCTCTACTTCCGCACCGCTGTTTATATGTTGATTCAATACATACAACACTGTGTCCTATTATAAACCATGTTATAAACAAACTATTGTACATCGAATTAGTACCTTATATAATTAATCCAATCTTACCTAACTTCATTAAATCTAATCTCCTCTAACTACATTTAATAAACAGATTCTTCAAAACTTGTAACGACACATCTCTTTAATTAATTATCCTGACACTCCGAGATACTGAAAGACTGTTTTGTTTTTTTTCACTTTCAAACCGTGGAAAGCAAATTTATTTTACGTTATATCAGCCCTGGGTTGACTCTGAGGTCGAGAAACATTCGTGGGACATACACAGCCTGTAGGCAAGTGGTCGTTCATCGTGTGTGGAAATAAGCGAGGAGACTGACATTGTATAACCTCGTTGTGTAACTGTTGGTCAAGAAATAGTACATGAATATACTGTTAGTTAATATAATTAAAACTAGTACGTAAGGGCTATATACCAATTTAACACCTGAAAATAGTAATGACAATATAATTTTAAGTAAATGCTTGATTTATAGGTTAAACTTAAACCTTACATAATTTTGTGCAATGTGCTATGGCTGAGTGTTATATTTACGACCTTCACAATATGTATCATACTAGTTTCTCTGGAAGTGTATTTTTTTTTAATAGAAGATTTAAATAATAGAGAAATTTATGGCATTTTAAATCAAAACGATGCATAGCTCAGAGGACTTTGAAATGTATGATGGATGTAGCTCAAATAAATTTTATATCTTTCTCGCTTCACCCGGTCGCAGATAACGCATATTTTTTATTTATTTGTTGGAAGGCTTGGTTCGGTTCTCTGCAAATGTATTACTAGTCACTCTGAAATGAAGTATTGTCAGTAAAGTTCACTTCAAATATTGATGAGGGATCACCGCCGAAAACTGTTTTCATAGTCAGCTAATTAGAACAATCAACAAGAGACTTTTGTTTGCCTATCAAGTTAGGGACCCCGCGGGGATCATAAAATCAAATTTAAGTACATAATAAGTTGATAAACAGAGAGGTGATTACATAACAAGGTTATTCAAACTCATATTTGGAGTGGCGATAGTTGGCATTACCTTATAATTCTTTTCGACCAAAACCTCCTAGTGTTTCATTAATAGTTTTTGTCGTTTTTTTTTTAAACTCGCTTAACCACATAAATAATCTAAAATATTTTTCCTTTCACTTCCAGTGGAGTAAATATTTTACAATAACTTCTGAGTGTTGTAAATTATATTCCTTTTATTTTTTATTTTTATCAAGTATAAGTTTTTGCATAACAGTTTTTTCCTAATGGAGTAAGTTTTCATCTTTGGGACTTGAGTGTCACTTTACCATGTATGTAACAACGGTAGCATTGTTTAAAGAAACTCTAGGCATTTTGTAACCAAAGACTAATTAGAAGAAATAAATTTATAAACATGTAATACAGAGTAGTTCAGACAGACAATGGCATCATTCTGATGAATGTATGCTATACCAGATCATGTTTGAACATTTCTTTACATGTCTATACCTGCACAACAGTAGCAATGGTGCCATTTGAGTTAGTTCAATCATATGCAATCGTATTTAGATTGCTCTAGGAATTTTATTTTAACAATGGACAGATGTGAGAAGAAACATTTAAAAAAATTAAAATAACAACAACCTGTGAGTGATTGAGAAAATCAGAATACATATTCTAAACACTGTATTAAGTACTCTTTTCGGTAATCGTGAAACAAAGCAATCTTTATTTTGAGAATAACTTTATGTTTTTATGAAAGATTGGATGAAATTGTTCGGTTTATTTAAGAACAAGTATTCTTGTTTTTTTTTTTTTTTTGTTTTATATACTTTTTAAGGATCTGGGCGAGGCCTGAAGTGATAATCACAAATAAATTTTCAGTTATTTATAAAAAAATACACAAAGAAATGAGAGATTAATATTAGCTTTATGAAAATATATATAGAATTGCAGACGGTCCATAAGAGTGAAATATTCTTACCCCACCCTAAGCCGCCTAGGTTGCATACATTA
This sequence comes from Rhaphigaster nebulosa, assembly GCA_948150685.1. Taxonomy (NCBI): domain Eukaryota; kingdom Metazoa; phylum Arthropoda; class Insecta; order Hemiptera; family Pentatomidae; genus Rhaphigaster; species Rhaphigaster nebulosa. The sequence continues at coordinate 62,059,140 of OX411311.1, forward strand.
ATGATGACTTACACACAGAGCCCACAAAGTCTTAACTCCGTGTCGACTGCAAAGAGTTACAGACACATTTCAAAAAGTTAAATAAATCTCTTTTCCAGGTCCTCTGAGCCTTTAAAACTCCTTTGATCAGCAAGCCTTAACCCTCCAAAGGACTAAAAGCTCTCCAGAAGAAAACCAGAAGCCCCTCATGCCGGGACCCAGACTTTTCAGAAAGAATAAACTAAGTTTGAGGGGGTAGGGGAACTGGTGCTCAACGTTCCAGAAGATGCCTGAAACAATCACACCTCTCTGTGGCAAAATATTTCTTTGAAGATCAAAAACATTTTTCTTCTTTTTTTTCTCTCGTCGAATATTTATATTTAAGTGCTATGAAACCATTGCGTGGAAAATATTTTAAAAGTTACAAATATTTCCGATTAAAAAAAAAATAGTTTCATGAGTGAACTTGATGGATAATAAATTTATGGTTACATGAGACAGTCATTTATTTTGAATTAGAATTTCGAATAAAACAAGAATAAAAGTCCTATTTCATCACATTTATTATTCAAGGCGGTGATTTAATACTTCTTTGTTTGTGCGGTAACTAATTAATAAAATAATTAACTTAATCTGCTTAGTTGGATAAAAATATTGGCCTACAAGCCTACAGTGGCGCTTTTGTTTTGTTATCTGTTTAATTTACCAATTATGTTAACAAATAAAGAATTTTGTCTTCTTTCTTATAATTTCTTAAGAAGTTTCTGCAATTATTTTATTAAAGGGCAAAATATAACTTCCAGTTGTAATTTATTTCTTTATTCCTTTTACGTTTCGGGTAAATATTTCCTAATCATCAGAACTTTCTCCACTCTACTATTTATACCTTTACCATTGTCCATAATTAAAATTTCCTCATTTATTTGTTTACACATTGCTGGGAGTCTACAAATTTCTGATAGTCAGTAGCTTTAAGACTCCCAGCAATATGTAAAAAAATAAATGAAGAAATTTTAATTATGGGCAATGAGAAAGGAATAAATAGTAGATTTGAGAAAGTTCTGATGATGAGGAAATATTTCCCCCAAACGTTAAAGGAATAAAAAAGTAAATTACAATTGAAAGCTATATTTTGCCCTTTAATAAAATCAAATAAAGAATATTTATTAAAGTCCTTCAAAATGGATTTTATTTTTTATATTAAAGTAAACTCTCATTTTGAATTTTTCTACTTTAGAGATTTTTTTTGTTTCTAATATTCTGGAACTGTTTCTTTCGGGTATATTGTTGCCTGGGCCGTTACAGTCGGGGAGTTTTTATTCTTACTCTTGACAAGGGAAAATCTCCGAAGAACTGCTAAAATGAACAAAGACCAACCCAACAGATGAGAAAAAATACAGAAATTCGTCGGGATACTTTTTTTCAGCTCTGATTCTTCCTAGCAATCTGAAAAGACTTACTTTTCTGCCTTGTTCACTTAAGTAGGCTGTTCCGAGAAATAAAAACATAATAAGTTATATTTAAGAAGATGATATTAAAATCAAGAAATAGATATAAGTGAAAAATCCAGCTGAGAAGTTTGATTTTCTTTTAAATGGCCTCTTTACCCAAGTTTGATTATCCGGATCGTATTATCTTTGTATTTATGATTTTTAAAATATTTTGAAAACGCAAGGCCTAGTCTTCTAGCAATAGGTGTATCTTCTATATCCTGAGCAAGTTTTATTCGATTTTGAGATAATTTCTTAATGAATGTTCTATTGTAGTAAGGGTTGGAGAAAAGTATTTGAAACAAGTACCTCATACTCGCGGAGTACCACAAGGAACGGATTAGCTCCAATACTTTTTTCTATTTATACTTCTAGCATAAAAGCTATTGTAACTGCTTATTGCAGATGACATAGCTATCATTAGTAGCAGCCACAATGCTAATAAGGTCATAAATCAAGCCAAAGTGCATGTCAAAGGATTGTTGACGAGCTAGAAAAGTTGAATATTGAAGCAAATGTTGACAAAGCGTAGTACATTGTCTTTTCCTTCCAGAAAGGCAAAAAAAAAACCTCCAGTCAACTTTTACCAGAATGGATGTTCAAATGATATCTCGAATAAACTAGTATATCTGGGTATACTATTAGAGCTACACATGACTTTTTCGGCCTATTTTGACAAACAACTAAAATCAGTTCGAGATAAAGGAAAAAGGCTCCATCACCTCTTAGGCTTAAGGATCCTATCTGTTCGGCTGAAACTTATGATTTATAAATTCATTCTCAGGCCGACACTCAACGGAGCTCATTTGCACACCAATTTGTTAAAATCGACGTTTAAACATTTGGAAACGTTCCAGAATGATATACTCAGAGAAATTGTAAAAATGAACTTTATACCGGAAGAAAATTACAAATAAAACTAATGACGAGATACAGTAATTTAAAATAAAAGAAATGGTCGATTTACAACGTGTGAATTTCTTTGCTTGTTTTCAACTATCGGGAAATGAAATCTTTTGATACAATTGTACTAAGTTCGGTATTGTAAAATGGTACCATTTTGCTCGACGAAAGCAAAATCACTAATTATGTTTAGCTTTTAAGATAAATTCTAATGGAGGATGAACCTTATCACTACGTGATTAGTATTCATCTTTTAAATACATAAACTATGTCGATGTAATTAGATCGCAATATTGTCCTTGTGCATTATGGGTATTATGTATCGTGAAATAAACCGACGGAATTCATATTGTCACGCAAAAAAGGAAATATCATGCAACAATAACATTATATAAAAATATCTCCACACCTAAATTTCACACAAAAGAAAACTTCCGTTACTAAGGAAAAAGCATTATATATAAAATTGCTGTCATAACACGAAATCGAAATTTAAAAAGAAAATTATTTTTTATAAAATAGGTACTGTTGTCCTCGTTAAAACACTTTAAAAAATCTGGTGCGGTGCGCGCATCACAACTTTCCCATACCGCCCTATAATAATTATCTTTTTAATATAATTCTAAAGGGTTCACATAAACAATACTTGAAATAAACTCAGCAGCATTCAATTCTTCTCCCACTTAAGTATAATAAAATAGTTTTTAAAACAATTTTAGTACAACAATTCTGTACACTACCTCTATATCTTAACTTTGTCAAGTTGCAAATATATTTTAAAAGTTGCTGGTTAAGTTTCTATGGAAACATTTTCTTTCCATTAAATAATGTGAAAGTAGAAATTATTAAGTTAATTTCCGTTTTTGTATTCTTAAATTACTTTATTACAGAGCGTATTGTTTACAACAGATTGGCGGATTGGTGGGAGGAGATTCGGTGGCATCTATCTCCTTTCGGATGCGCTTGGTTATCCATCTATTTTATGCTGCTCATAAAATACACGGTATCGTTGCTAATACTTGTCCGATTTTGATGATTTTTTTTATTTTTTATAATAGATAATTTAATAACCTTTCATATAATTCTGTATATAATTTACTATAAATTGCATACTTTTTAAGCCATGCGAAAATAAATATTCTTTTCTTCATAACTTTTTTTCCTGCATTTTCTCGGTGATTTACTACACAAATGAAAAGTTAAAGTCCTTTATGAAGAATAATTTTGGCAAGTTTAATCAAAATCGTTAGAGCCGTTTTTGAGAAAAATGTAAAAAAGTGTAAAATCCATGATATAATAGCTATTTCCGGTTAGTCCGATGCGCTGTATCTTTGCTAATACTGGTCCGATTTTTATGATTCTTTTATTGTTTTTTAGATAATTTAATTATCTTTCATACAAGTAAATACATGATTTACCATAAATTGCACGCTTTTGAAGTTATGCGTAAATAAAATATTCTTTTCATCATAACTTTTTTCCCTGCAATTCCTCGATGATTTACTACATAAATGAAAAGTTAAAGGTCTTTATGAAGAATAATTTTGGCAAGTTTCATCAAAATCGTTAGAGCCGTTTTCGAGAAAATTGTAAAAATGTGTAAAATCGATTATATAAAGTGGCACTTCCGGTTAGTCGATTTTGACGGAAATGTTGCTGTAACATCACATGCATGTGCTAACCTTAAATATGTAATTTCAGTATCATATAGCTTTCCGTTTTTGAGCTAGACTGATCAATAACACACAGACACACAGACACACGGACACACAGACACACAGACCATTTTGCGAGACTTGGTCATTTGGACTCATGGGACCTTAAAACATGTATTTCCGTTGAAAACTCGAATTCGAAAATTTTCACGATCGCAATAATTCCCCTTACTATATACTTCGTATATAGGTAAGGGAAAGTAAAAAATTTGAGATGGGGAAAACTGCACGAGAGTAAACAACTTCATGCCACAGGTAGTGTAGTATTTCTCTGTTTGGTGAAGGCCTGCAATGCCAACTTATGCTGTTTCGAGATCGCTGAGAACTCGCCTTGATAGCTTGAACAAACAGAAAGAGGGAGCTCGGAGCTACAATAAAATCTTCCCTCCTCCCGCCCCCATCTCGAATAAAAACCTGAACAGATAAAACTATATGAGAAGTTGGGATGGCGGGTGTCACAAGAAAAGGAGGGTCGTAAAGTGACATCGGAATCGCATTCCCAGCAAACGTTCGCGGGCCAATGGGAGTATTTCTTCCCCTTCCTCCGATTCAACGATGTCCGCTTTTTCTCACTACCGTTTAGAACTGAAGTAGGTGGAAACCGAATCTGTGCTTTTCCATTTGCTTTGATTGTCTGTAATATCTCTACGATATAAAAATACTGCAGAATATCAAAGTGGCTTAGCTTTAAAAATAAATCATTTTCTTCAACTCAGTTTTTTTCCTATTATTGGATAAAGTGTTCGTTTTTTACTTACAGATATTAATCTCTTACGCAACTCAGGTTAAAACTCACATCTGACGAATCAGTATCTAGAACGCTTGCAGTTGAAATAAATGCCTACAATTTAATTCTTGGCAGCATAAACCCTTAACGATTCACGTCGGGTCAATATGACACTGCCATTAATTCATAACATAAAGGGAAATAAACATAAATTCAATATATTGAGATTTGACTCAATTGACTCAAATTTAAATAGCTTATTTCAAACACTATATGGTATTTGTATATACTTTGTCGAATTATTCTATTATCTCTCATCACAATGTGTATCTATATAAATACAAAGTTTGTCAAAATTTAGGAAGAATATTCACACAAATAGTAGTAATAAAATTGAGAGATATAAGGAGGTTTTTGCTGGTCCAAATAAGTAAAATGTTTGCAAACATTCATTGCAACAAAATGGAAAAAACAAAAATTAAAATTAATATAAAACTTACTTCATTACTTTTGTTAAAACATCATCTAACAAAACTTCATGTTTGGTGCAAATTTTGAAAAAATTGACTTAACCAAGACGAATCCCAGCATATCACTTTTATTCTTCGACAAGAAACCTGCCCTCCAATATACTTCGACCATGAAGTAATTGCGCAGACAGACAAAATTCGATATCTTGGCCTGGCATTTGACGGAAGAATGACATGGGGCCCACACATAGAGAACAAACAAAACTCGCTAAACCAAAAGACTAAAACTTTTATACTCACTTCCATCAAGACGTTCAAGAAACTTAGCGATAAATTGAACACTTGCACTTACTTACTCAAGCCTACGCTTCACAGATATACGGGACAGCCTAAAGGACACACCTCCAAAAACTTCAAATTTTTTAGTAAAAAACATTTTAGGACTATCAACAAAGACCCTTTGCACATCAGCAAGATTACCTTGCATACAGGACCTTAATATGCCAACAGATATCGAACACATATCGACCCACTACAAACTATTTCACGATAGCTTACACAGTCATCCTAACACACTCATACAAGACATAGATACAACCAGCCCGGTGTAGACATAGCTAGTGTGCCTGGCAACACTCGCAGAAGGTTGAAGAGGAGCTGGATAAGAGATCTCCTAGCTAACTATATGCAATGATGATATCAGGGAGAGGTGCCACAGGGTACTATTCTATATCATGCCTTTCATGCCTCGATAACATACCAGAAAATCCACTAGTTGCCATCATTGTGAATATGGCAGGTGTGAATGTAAAAAATGAAGACAAAAAAATATAAGAAACATAAACAATATTTATTAACACGTAACAATGGTGACATTCCATACATTTTTTCTTTCTTTTCTTATATACACTTCATTTGTCTAACTGTATCCACGTTTCGGGATTGTTTCTCCATCTTCAGGAAACAACCAAACAATCCCGAAATGTGGATACAGTTAGAAAAATGAAGTGTATGTAAGAAAAGAAAGAAAATATGTATGGAATGTCACAATTGTTAAATGCTAATAAATAATTGTTTAGACTTCCTAAGTGCTATAATTAAAAAATAATAAACAATATTGTTATTTTTATCAATCATTAATTTTCCTCATTTCTTTCTGTGCATCTTATTATTGAGTAAATTTTGCATATTGAATTATTGCACGCTGAACATATTTGGATGTATTTATCGTCCATGTTTTTGGACAAAGGTGGCATCGTTTTTTCAGACTGCTGTTGCTGTATGTTGTTGAAGTGACGAAGAGCCTACTTTGTGTATCTTGGTGTGCGGCTGAGAATCTATATCAACTTTCAACACACATTTTTATCCTTTTCGTATTACAACTTGCGTAGTGTCAAAATCAGCAACAATAAACATGAAATAGTCGATCCAGCAGTTCTGGTGTGAAGATTCTTAACACCTTTGAACAGGGAGAAGAAAAACAGGTTGAGAGAGGGCAAAACGGACCCACTAATCGATAGTCGTACGAATCCCTCAAGAATATAAACAATGGGTCGAATTGACCCGACACAACTCGTTAAGGGTTAATGATGTGTTTCTAAGTCAGATATAGGAATAGGTCTTTGTTTTATGTGTAACCAAAAAAAAAAACGCAAAAATATTAAAGGAGGAAATATCACTACAACTATGTCCACACTATTCGACTTTTCGTTCGACTTTCGATCCGACACGGCAAACGGGAAAGGGAACGTGAGCCATGCAATGTCAAATAATTATTTTGATTTGATTAATGATCGAAAAATTAAGAAAAAATGTATCCAACGAATAATAGAGTAACGAAGAAATGGATTTTTCATTATTTATTACATTTTTTCTGAATAAAATTTGCACAACACTGGTTGGGGCCAATGCACCTAACCAAAGTCGAACGAAATTCGAAGAAGAAGGACATAGCTTATGTAAGGTAGACAACAACTCTCCGAAATTAGGTTTAACCAAAAATATGTTTAAAGTCTACATTGAAATCTTGCTAGCTTTGAAATAAAAACACATCCTTTTCGAAAATACAATATAGCTGAAGTTAGGGGCATGATTTGCTTTACTTTTTATAGGTAAATATAAACTGACCCATCAAGTATGATGTATGATCTTATCGCCCAATATTAAATTTGCCTTTCTAAAGAACATCTTATAAGGCGTATAATAACAATATTATTTAATTCGATCTCAAGGAGTGAGATCAATATAGCCAAAAAAAGTTACTATAAAAACGAACCATTAATTAACATGGGAATTATAAACAAAGAAGAAAACACTTTTTTTAAACGATTTCAATTTGAAACTCGTCAAACTAAAGGTTGAAACCTAAATGAAAATTCATACACTGTAAATTGACCTGACCTAGAAAATAAAAACACCAATAATTCCAATCGAATTATTAGAATACCATATTTTGTTTTACTGCTAGACTTATAAATTTGAGAATTTAAAAATCAATGTATAATGGGAAAATAATCTTTAGTTACTTTTTGTCAGAAATCCTTTGGACGACATCCCTAAAATATAAACAGTTTGCAGCAATATTTCAACCTCTTTAAACTTCAAAATTGGGAGAATAACTGAGGAATTGTGATGAGTAAATGTTTCAATAATAGGATTATATGCTATCAAAAGTGCTGGTCCTCTTAGAGCATTCACAACAAAAATAAACACGAGTATATTTTTCAGTTTGAATTTTCATAGGGTAGCTTTTAATGGATTATTCATTAGAGTTGTGACTGGTATTTCAACTTGCTGCACAAATACACTATCGGATACGAAACTTCTAAACTAAAAATCATGTTACCAACAAACTGACTTTTCCAATATAAAAATTCTTCCACGTACAATCATCATCACTGGGGTGACAAACCATCACTGGGGATCATTGGGCCGCCTCTAAAAGTCTCCGTCAGTTGTCTCGATCCTGTGATTCAAATGTCCATTTCCGGATTTGTAAAAAGTATCTCGAGTCGACATACACTCCGTCCAGCCATCTTGCTCTAGGTCTTCCCGCTCGTCTTTCCCAATATAGCTCCTCTGACATGAGTGTTTTGGGAATACTGGAATCATCCATTCGAGAGACGTGACCAGCCCAGCCTTTCAATCTTGATGAACTTAACCACGTCCATCTCGCAATAAAGCTCATACAGTTCTCGGTTGTTTATTGGCATCAATAGTCCTGTCTTTTACAATCCAGAGATTCACCGAAGAACCCTCCGCTCGAATGACAGAAGTTTCCCTTCCTCTACCTTGGCGGTATCTAATGCCGTAGGACAACACTGGGCGTATTAGCGTTTTGTACTGATGGATTTTAGTTACATTTAAAAGAGACCAATTTCATAGATGTTTTGGTAAGCCGATGATACAACGATTAGTAGCCGTTATTCTTCTCCCAATTTCAAGACTGAGGTCATTCCTGGGAACTAAGTTCTGTGCCTAGATAGGGGAACAATTCAATCTGCTGGAACTTATATGATCCTATTTCCAAGAATAGTTCCTAAATCTCTACGTCATCAGCACACATATATTTAGTCTTATACAAAGCAATAAACCTTTAAGGCGAACATTGACCTGGCCATCGAAGTCCTCCGCATAACCTAAAAGTTGGAACCAGGCTGGAAAAGATAATTTTAGTAGTTAGTAGTTATCCTTGAGGACCTTACAGCTTTTTCACTTGGAAGTTTGATGTAGAGACATGTAAGGATATCTCCCGGCCTAACACCATACAAGTTTTCGAGAGGCCAGTTCCAGCACGCGTTCTTCATTGTCGTCCTGACAAGACGTGGTAGTTTTCTCGGAATGATTAGATCGTCCATGGCTTCATATAATTTCTCTCTATCCAGACTATCGTATGCCACCTTGAAATTTATAAAAAGGTGGTATATATCTTATTATACCAGATATATATATATCTTATAAAAGGCTCTTTGCAAGGATAATCCAATCTGAAAAAAGTTGGCCTGTAGTTGACCTTTCTTTTCTAAATCCCGCCTGAAATTATCCAATCTTCATCATGCGAATGGGCTAGCTTCTCAAAAAGCACATTTGAGAGCTCTTAATATGTGCAAGAAAGAAGGGCTATTCCTCTATAATTTCCATATTTCGTTTGTTCTCCTTTTTTAAATTGAGGGCAAATTATTGATGAAGTACCTATATAGGTTATATTGCTCCGTTTTTAATCCTTTCTCGCCTTACCTCAAGAGGTCGGCTCCAAATCTATCCATGCCGGGGGCCATATTAATCCTCAACTTTATGATGGCACTTTCAATATCGTCTTCATCAGGTGACTCAATGTCTTCCACATCGTCACCAGATAGACTGATATCTTCTTGAGAGCTGCTCATTAGTTCTAGTGCATCATTCTCCTTGGTGAGGAGAGTTCCATGTTCTGCGCTGCATGAAGTGATTCGAGGTTTGAAGGCAGCTCTTCCTTCATTTATTCTTTTATAGAATATCCTCGATTAGTTTGGGCGTCTAAGACTTTCAATTTCCTCAAGTTTTCAATTTTCTATATACAGCAACTAAAAAAAAAAAAGTGGCCTTTTTATTTATTTTAGAAGTGAATAGTTAATTGTAATTAGATATATGTTACGCTTGAACTTGATCAGGTAAAGTACTCTATTATTTACGTCTAGTATGTCCTAGCATAACAACATTCTAGTTATTGAATTCTGAGTACAGTAGTTATCCTTTTCATTAAAATGATTGATTAAGCTCCTTCCATCCCCTGAAATGACCATTCGCCTAAATTGTTCAATAAACCTTTCCTGGAATGGTTCCCGTGTTTTGTATTGTTTGGAATTATACTCGTGGTTTTTTTTTTTTTTTTTTTTTTTTTTTTTTTTTTTTTTTTTTTTTTTTTTTTAGATACGGAAAATGAAGTTATATAATCGAATACTATGTTCATAGATATAGAATGGATAATAAAAATGGGCAAGTTGACATTGCCTATATTTATTCATGCGAACTATTTATTGAAACCTTTTATTAAAACCTTTCGCTGTTGGGCAATAGATAAGTATGCATTTGTATAACATATACAGGAAGGGTATAAAAAAAAAATTATAAAATAAAATATTGCAGAAATTCCTTGTTGCATTTCACAATCTAGATATAATATTTTATTTTTTATCTGGAGTTGGTTTTTTTAAAGACATTTAACTTACAGAATAAACAAGATATTTTATATATCATATTTATGAATCTCATAAGGTGGTAAATAATGCAAATTAAACAATTTCATCCGATTAAATAAATAACTAATTTTATGCTAACTACAATTAGGGGCTAGTTGATACGGACATATTGTTAGTAGATAAGATATTTACTTGCACAGAGTATATAAGTAAAAACATTAGTGAATGTTTTACTATTGAATATTTCAAGTGAGAATTATGTGCGAACATTGGAAAAATTTTAAAGGAAAACATCGATTTTTCTTTCAATTATTATTCAAACTAGGACTCTCTGAGGTTTGCAACTGTATCCAAACCATAAAATATTTTCGTCAATAAGCTAACCAGGAAGATGGCTGAAGCCCAGGAGATTGAGACAATTCAGTGGGTGGCAGGAAATGATACCCGGTCTCTATCTGCCTCTTTGGCTTCAATCTCATGCCCCAATGGGCTTAAATCTTCTGGGGTTCTCGGCTTTCTAGTGCAACGGTTTAGTGATTACATAGTACACAGGAATAAGTCAAATATTTCTGGATTTTTTTTTTGGCGGATTTTCACTATGGGCGGATCCAGAGGTAGTGGATTAGGGGGAGGTATAGCTGGGTGACCACAGAATTTCGGATACTCATATATCAAGCTGAAGAACTACAATAGGAATTCACCAAATATTTACCTTACTTTCTCTATTCGATGGGCAGTTGAGGGAAACCTAAAAAGGAATTCAAGAATAAAAATCATTATGCCTGCAAGTACTATTAAACGGATTTTATGCTTTACATATTATCTGGTCATAAATTTATATTCATAAAATTTGACCCCACTCTTAGCTCCTCCTCCCTCCCTCTGAGGTTGCATTAACTTGTAATACATGTAAATAAGCATAATTATAGGCATTAGTTATTAAAACACACAATGGACAACTTAAAAAAACCATCAACAGGGATGAAATGGGTCAAAACGTGTGTTTTAGCCATTCTGTGCTTTTTCCTTGAATTTCGAAGAATCTGTAAGAGTTATCTGTAATACACCGTGTAAATCAAAGTTTGACCGGTGAATTTAGCAGGAAATTTTAAGGTCTTTCCGAAAGGTGATAGATACATCGTTGCTATCTTGGAGATGTTTCTGAAAAACTGAACAAAGTGCGAATATTTTGTGGCTTTCTACTGACTGAAAATTTCCATAGGGCTTTCGAGGTCGAAATCTTAGCTTTACACTACAATTGCCATTCAAAAAGGTGTTAATAGAAAAATGTTTACCCTAATTAATGCAAGGTTGAATATATCTATATATTGGACTGTATGTTTTTTATTTAGAAAATTTCTAGTAAATAATTTTAAACCCTATTATCTGTTTTTCAATCCAGGACGTGAATATGAGAAAAATAAAACCTCGAAACATCTAAATGATTTTATTAATGCAACTGGTGATATAATTGCTTGAAATTGGAGTAATGAAACTAAGTTAGAAATGGGGTAAAGCGAATGGCCACAAGAGGTAATTTATCGGCCTTGAATAAATAAATTCTAATTTTCTTAGACCGATGTCGGTCACTACTGCATCGAGTCTACTGGTCACATAATGGAATTTATTAAATGTTTAATTTTATTCTGTGATATTTATAGTGGGTATATTCATAGTTCCTTGGTACATATAGTCAAAATCTGGGCATCAACTGTGCAGATCAAAAGTAATGGATAAATATTTTTTAAAGTCTACAAGAGAAAAAAATTTCTGGTGCCAACGATTTTGGAACTTGTTTTAGCTATATTTGGGGCGCTGAATCTACATATAAAATCAAATGTTTTCTATCAGCTCTACTTTTTGAGATAAGTTTGAAAAAGGACGTAAAACCGCCTGTCGAAATAATAGTGATTATAAGGGGATGTCAACAATTCTTCAACATTTCAACCAGGATGAGTTAAATGACCTCGTCAGAGATCTTAACCTGTCAAAAGATGCTTCTGAATACTGGCTTCCAGATTGAACGGTAAAAACTTACTGAAACAAGGAACCAAATTACTTTTTACCGCACAAGAGAAAAGGGTTTGCTACCGTTCTTCTCTCAAGAAGAAAATCTTGTATTTTGTCACGATATTGGAGGACTGCTGTAAGAAATGAGTCTTCCTGAACATTTTCCAGATGATGTTCCAGATGCCTATTTATTGATAGCTCAAACCGAAGGTTGAAATGTGTTCTTCTACACAATGGGAAAAAATATGGTTCAATACCAATTTCTCACTCAACGACAATGAAGGAAACATATTGCACCATGCCTTTAGTCTTGGAGAAGATAAGGTATCGTAAACATCAATGGGTGATTTGTGTCGAAATGATAAACTTTCTCGTAGGGCAGCAAATTGGGCACACCAAATATCCTTGTTTCTGGTGCCTCTGGGATAGCAGGGACAAAACATACTACTTGGTTAGACAAGAGTGGCCTAAGAGAGAAGACATGGTCGTTGGAGAAAATAACGTTATTATCGAATCCTTAGTTGAACGAGATAAAATCATCTTTCCTCCACTGTATATCAAGCTGGGCCCTATGAAACAGTTTATAAAGGCTCTGGATAAGGACGGCCATACTTTGCATTTGTAGGGGAAAAATGCCTTACTTGAGGAAGGAAAAAATTAAAGAAGGAATATTTAACGGTCCAGAAATAAGAAAATTCATTAAGGACCTAGCCTTCGTAAATTTTATGAATGGGGCTGAACGAAAATCCTGGACTTCATTTGTTGCAGTTGCATAGACCATGTTGAACTGATAAACAATATCCTTAAAAATGTCAAATCCCTTGGGTACCACATGAGTAATAAGATGCAATATTTACAAAGCCACCTGGACCGTTTTCCCAAAAATTTAGGAGACACCAGTGAGGAGCAAGGTGAAACATTTCATTAAGATATTAACATTTCATTAAAGTTATGGAGCACCGCTATCAAGAAAGATGGGATACGCACCTAGTGGTAGATTATTTCTGGAGTTTAGAAAGGGACTATTCCAAGATATATTCAAGAAGATCACGAAAAAGAAGCTTCCGAAATGTTGAGTGACTAGTTCGTTCCATCGATGACTTGGTATTATCTTTGTATATATAATAATATAGGTGTATAATAATAAGATTTGTATAATATAATGATATTTGTATAATATAACAATATTTGTATAATTTAACAATAAAAATTTCATGTTTAATTTTTAGATTTGATTCATGGATTTAACCTTACATAACGAAAACGTACATTTCACTGGAACGTTATATATTAGAAATTTGACGTCCTAGGCAAAAATTAATGCCATATTTGAATTCAGGGCACCAAATTCATATGAAATCAGCTCCAGATTCACCGGTGCCAAAACTACTGCTGGCCTGTGTTATTAATACAATTGTATCTTTAGTATTTTCAAACCTGAGGACACCAGTGTGAAATCTATTAGATGAACAAATTATTTAGTAATTTGACAAGTTTGAGGAATTCAAAAAAATATATTGAAAAGTTATAAAATCTCATTTAATTATCATTTAAATTTTTACGCTTATGTTCTGAATGAAAATTATAAAGGCTTGTTTTCTTTTGGTAAACATAATTGAAATATTTAATAATAATCGATAGAATAGGTTATTGAACTGTATCAGACCTTTGCACAAAAGCGAAGACTAAAATACGTCGTTTACAATACCTGGATAAGTTTCCTCTCAGTTCACTTCAATTTAACGCCATTTCCAAAGACATAATATTCTATTATATTCTTTAGTTTGTAATGGGAGTAGAAAATGGACCAGTCCATCCCACAATGGCGCCGTCAATAGCCCTTGTGTGGTATTGTCCATATTCTTAGGTCCTTATGTAACACAAATCTCTGACCTTCCTCTCACATTTATTCTCTATTACTTTCCGATATGATAAATATACGTATTCTTGTTCTTTAATTGTAGTTTATAAAAAATAATTTATTATTTACCTTAATCTAAGTTATTATCTTTCAGAGTAATAATATTTTTTCTTAATTTATAGATTATTTAAAAATACAAGTAGGTATTACAAAAATGGGATAATAAACTATGATTATGATAGTAACTTAAAAATCTTACTATCACAAACAATCATTAATCTGTAAATATAAATGTAAATAGCTTTGAAATATCCATTCCTAAGAAATACTAGAAAACTAAAAATAAAACTGCATTCATTTTTTTTCTTTTTAATAAATCCTTCCACCCATTATCTTTAAAAATAAATTTTTGCATACTAAAAATATTTCAATGTACATAATAAAAGTTGAAATTAGTGCATAATAAATGTTAAAGAATAGAAAGATTAAAATAATAATCGAGAAAATAGGTTATTGAACTTTTTCAGTCATTAATACAGAGCCTAAGACTAAAATACGTCAGTTACAATACTTGGGCAATTTTTCTCTCAGTTTCCTTCAATTTTACTCTATATCCAAAGAAATATGATAATATTTTATTATCGTCCTATTTTATATATAAAATACTAATACCATACTATTCGGTTAGGTAAAAACCTAAACCTTACAGCCTTTAGAGAGTCTTGGGATCAGTTCTGATTAGTTCTGAATAAGGGATTCAATTAGAACATATGAAAATAGGTTCAAATCAAATCAAATATAAAAATCTAAAAACACAGTATTATGTTATGGAATTGTCAAAGCAATTTTAATTTGCCACGAAAGTATTTGTCAGCAAAGCAAAGAATAAGTGTCTATTCAAAAATTTAGATAAAAGGTCAAAGAGTAAACTGTAAAAATCATAGTAGGTAAACCTCAACTGTCTAACGTTTGATGAGCAAGCTGCTCTTTTTATGAGAGAGAGAAATATTATATTTAACAGTAGAGTTATCTAAATATATTGGGTTGCTACACGACACAGCGTACTAATCAATCTACAATTAGGCATAATATATATGCACATACATTTTTCATTGTCTTTCCATTTTAACCATTTATCTTAACTCTATTATATTACATCTATTTCTTTCTTTTGTTAATTTTAATATTTCTGCTGTACTCTCATTTCTCCAATATTTTCTTTTCCAGTGATTCAACAATTTATTAATTTATAATAAAACTTTTATAAAATTTCAAAAATTAAATAGTTAATCGAAGTAAAAATTTTAAGCGGGCAAAATAAATCAAGTAAAGAAAAATAAAATAAAAACATAGAGTGACACAGAGAGTGAACATAGAAAAAATATATATAAAAAAAATAGAAAATTCCATTCTTAATTTCTAGGTTTTTTTCAAAGCTATTTTTTAAGTAATGTGAATATTTTGATTATAAGCCTCTCGTAAAACACACTATTAGAATAAATAGATAAAATTTTAATATTCAGTAATTTTCGTATTTTTTTGTCTTAAACGTCTTGCTTAATACGAATTCAATACAAAAAAAAACTCATTATAAATACACTAATACAGTTCAAGTAAAAATATTTTAATAAAAAATATTACATATCTTTGTTTTTGTTGTTACTTGGGTTAACAGATCATTTTTAATTTTTTTACTAACGGAATTTTTTGTATATATAACCTTAGTGCGGTCGGGGGCCATTTGACCCCGTACTATTTTTTATTGTATTTTGAGAGATTATTGAAGTTTCTAACATATAGCCATACTGCCTTCAGCCTTTTAAAAAAATCCAAAGCTCCGGAAAGTCCGGAAATTTTGGTAAGTTCATCTCTCACACCCAGAGCACTTGTGCAAATTTATACATGGGGTCAATACCACACTTAGCCTGCTAAGGGACTAATCTAAGACGGGTAAGAGTTGCTGCTGGGTACGAACCCTTCCCCATGTCTATCATATCTGTTGTAACCATCATATTTGCTGATTGTCACTCTTCTGGTACAGGTACGAAAAAACAGTTCAAATTAAAAAAAATAAATAAATGAATAAAAAATTGGAACCTAAAATTTAACTTTAAATTTAACTAAATTTAAAATTAACTAAGTTGTCAAATATGGAAAAATATCTATGAAACGAAAATTTTTACAGAAATTGATTGGATTCAAAAGGTGATTAAAACTTAACAGTACTGTGTTTTAAACCAATAATTTATTATGAATTCTTTTTCTATTTTTTTCTTCCAAATATTAATTGGAAGCTGTGGAAATGATAACCAACTTATATACTTATTTTGTAAACTTTCATTTTCTTATTGTTTGTTCCTTTTTTTAACTACCATCGGTAAAGGAAGTATAGTAAATTGAATTCAATCTGATCTTAAGAGAGTTAAGTTGCATTTACACGAGCGAGATTTTCACTCTCGAGATTGATTATTATACTATAGTATAAAATATAAAGTATAAATATTTATATAAAGTATAAAATTTAAGTGAAAAGGCCTCTGAGAGTTTGAGGACACTCTCAGGAAATTCAAACCTATTTTAAATGAACTACTCTCCGTGGGCAGGGGAGGGGGAGCAGGGGCATAACTAGCAGGTAGCAAGGTGGCAAATGCCAGGAGTCCTCGACTTGGCTATTATTACAATAAAATATAATATCATATAGTAAATAAATATAGTAATACAATATTCTAAAAGTAATACAATTAATAAACCAATTTGTATTATTATGTATAACACTCTACCTCATCTTCAAATTTTAAGTAAGATGCTTAGGAGACCTCAAAACTTGGCTGACACGGGCTAACGCTACTGAGGAAGGAAATGTTTACACCTGCTGTGACGTGATATTATAACTCTCGAAAAGTTCACCCTCGAACCCTTTATACTCCCGAGGTTTATTCTTGATGGTGATAGATACCATTTATTCTCGAGAGGAATACTCGTTCGTGTAAACTCACCTTTACTCTGGTGAGTTTACATTTTTTTAAGTTTACTATAATGAAGATGATCTGTATTGTTTTCTAAAGACCATTCACTATTATTAATTGTAATATAATTAATGCTCCAATAATAACCTTTTTTTTCCTGGTCTTGTCACTATTTATATCTTTAAACTCTTATTTCGATTCAGTTCTGTCTGATATGATTTGGATAGACCTTTTCATCGCTATGCAATATCAAACGGTTAATCAGCGATATTTTTTAGTAATATTATATAAATATAATTATAATAATATTTTTATTGAAACTTTTAAGCCTTTTCCTCATTTTTTTTATTTTTTTTTATAGTATAGAAAGAATTTAAATTGAATTGAGTGAAAATTTAATGTATAGGAGTAATTTTTTTTCTTTCCCCTCTCTCGCAAATCATGTGAAACTTAAGGGATTAATTATTAATAAAGAATTATTTGACCAATTTTGAGGCTTTGCTTTATAATCTTGGTCTGCTTCTGAATGCGTTTTTAAAAATATTACACTAATAAGCAAAAACGGATAAATTTAATAAAATCTATCTTATTTTTTACTGTAGTCATGTATTTTCAGAATATGTTGAAAAAAGGGTTATTTTAAAAAATATGTTTTTCTAGATTTTCTTAAAAAATTTTTAAAAAAATCTAGTTTTTCTCAGCCCAATCTAGATTTTATGACTCGAAACCCATTTTAAAAAAATTAAGTTCCTAATTTGGGAAATGATGATTGAAGGTATGGCAAAAAAACGAAAAAAACAAACAGTGAACTTAACATGATGTCATTATCAATATTATATTTATTCTATTTCGTAGAATATTGCTATTTGTTTTCTATAAATACTCATTTATTTGCTTCTTTTTTTTTAAATAATTCACTAATGAAAAATACTGGGTCATGAATAGTTCAAATAGGGATCTTATGTCAGTCTATCGGTTAAGTCGGCCCCGTTGGGCGATTTTCGTATCGGCCGATATCTTAAGCCGCTAGACCGATACATTTTTTTTAATTTATTAAGAAAACAATTTAATAAAGAAAAGAAAAAAGCATACATCAAAAATATACTTTTATTAGCAAATAAATGTTGGTCACATAATAGCATAACTAATTATTAGGGTTAGGATTATTATGTTTAACATATTTTTACCAAATAAAATGTTTACGATTCTCCTCGACCAAAATCCGTTTCCAGCGATTTGAAATAAAATAGAGCACTTTTAATCTTACATAGTTTTAAATATTTTACCTTAATTACAAATTTTGATACATATATTTTGGACATTTTGGCTGAGAAAATATATTTTTATTTACAAATTTGGCCTTAAGTTACTTATTTTTATAAATACTCTGGAGATTTAGAAGGTAAAAAATTGCTTTTACATCAACTGGAGGAGGTAGCGCAGGAACGGGGAGGGTTTAGCCAAATAATTATTCTAGGAATGTTAAGCGTTCCCGGTCCACTTCCGACAAACGTGCGTGGAGCTCCATGCAGCCGAACACTCTCCGCTTGGAATGCTAGGAAAATATCGACATTTTAAAAGATATATACCAATATCGAAATTTAAGAATCGAAAACCGATATTTTTTTCTGAAAAATTGAAATAAACATAAATGCATACAATAACGGCGGTTTCGATAACCAAAGATCCGAAACAAACTTGTTGAAAGTGGGCAAGTGGTGTGGTGTGTCCGTGTTGCACCTATAGTAGCTTTGGTCAAGTCAACCATCATCTAACGGTATCAGATATTTTTATTTATTTTGTTGTTAACGTACATAACTGCTTGTATTCCATATTCAATTTCGGTTCGAATTTTCTCTTAGTTTTCATTCTCTTGAAAAGCTAGATTATTCCTTTCACTGTTCAGTTTCAGTTCTCCAAATTTAAAACTTATCTTCTTATATTTACATTATCTTGTTTTTTTTTGGTCACGGATAATTCTCTTTAGGATCATATAGCGGGTACAAAGCAATTCTGAGGGACAACCGGCGGAAATTTCTGTTGGAAATCTGAAAATGCACCGAATTGAGCCAATTTAACTAGAGATCCTGAGGAACTTCAAATATCTGTCGTTTTTCTTTAGTTTATTTTTCTTTGTTGACTAATTTTGTTATTTTTTCCTTTTTTTTAATCTATTTTGCATGTTGATTGGTGCATTTATAATATGTTTTAAAATAAATGTTTATGTACATATTTTGAATTTTTTGCCACATAAAAATCCTAACCCTACCAATTATTCCTTGACTAGAAATTAAAAATAAATTAAATAAAACTTAAAACGGATTGCGACTTAGCATCATTAAAACATCATTCAAATATAAATTTATTTGAATAATATTGATAATTTAGTTCCATCACTGAAGTCATTTGTAGTTGTTGACAAAGTTGAATCCTGATATACTGATTCGATGAAGATGACACACAATCGCCAGTTTATGCTTCTAGCCTGGCTACATTACCTTAAAAAAGTTGGGGAAAACGGTGATAGCGCAACACGCGCATTCAGCAGTATGGAAAACTTTCCAAGCGAGACAGTAGAGATGTTGGGAAAATATCGATTTATCGAAATATCGATATTTTCGGTAAGTTTTAATTAGATATATCGTAAGATCGATTTTAAAATTTCAAGATTCTATACCGATAATTATCCGAGAAAAAACAAAATAAATTGTTTATAAGTATGGCGATTTAGACATATTCAGTTACGAACAGAAAGTCACAGTGATCCTTTTGGTGTGGTTGGATGAATACTGATTTTGGAGAAGCAATATTAAGAGACGAGCCTTATTTCCGATAATGATTTTACCAAACATTTTTTTGGTCAACTTCGTCGACGACGGCTTAGTATTTCGGGGTTAAAACATTCGGGTATTTAAAACAAAATATAAAATACCGGTTTATTTTATTATTCATTTAATTTTACATATAAAATAAAAACAAAAAATAATATAAGTTTTAATAGCCAATAATCCTTACGTTAATAGTAGCATATTTAATGTGTCAAAGGATAACGTACATCCAGTCTGCCTTTTGAATATAGATGTTGGTAGCTTATGTCTATAGAGAAGTGTCCGCTAACACTGAGCCCTAAATGCCCTCTCTGATTTAGATGATCCCTTCACTATCCAGCTTCTGTACTTCGTATACCAAATGGTTAGTTAACTCTACCTCTCCGACAAGAATATGGAGGACCGAAGGAAAATTTACGGATTAATGATTTAAAACTAATGTTTATTTTTTCTTTAATCGCCGATTTTATTTACAAAATATTAACTATAATACACATATACATGTATTACAATATGGTCTTGTAGTCTTGTAATATACTTAATATATAATTTATTTATATATATATATAATATATAAATATAACATAATATATAATATAATATAGTATAATATATAAATAATTATAATATATTTGTTAGTAAAATCGTAAGGTAAGGGAAAAAGCATGTCAGTTTTATCTCAGTCCAGCGAGATTTCGCACGATACACTCCGTTCTGCCTAGAGACGTGAATATCGAAAAAAAAAAATATATATATATATTTTTTAATCTTTTGAAGAGTGCTTATGGTTTTAAACATATATTTATATAGGTATATATATATATAGAAAGGGTTTTCATTGAATTGAAGGTTAAGCAGAGACGTTGTTACGATTTGTTAGAGAGTGCAAAATCTAAAATTTCCCAACTATAATAAATTAATATCTATCTATCTATATATATATATATATATATATATATATATATATATATATATATATATATATATATATATATAGAGAGAGAGAGAGAGAGAGAGAGAGAGATATTAATTTATTATAGTTGGGAAATTTTAGATTTTGCACTCTCTAACAAATCGTAACAACGTCTCTGCTTAACCTTCAATTCAATGAAAACCCTTTCTCCTTCTCCCTTCATATAAAGGTTAACAATAACGATATTTTTATTGATATATCGAACTGTTATTGCGATATAGTTGAAAAACTATCGATACGATATATATCTAAATATATATATGAATGTATATATATATATATATATATATATATATATATATATATATATATATATATATATATTTTATTATATCTTTTAAAGAGATTTTTATATATATATATATATATATATATATATATATATATATATATATATATATATATATATAAATCTCTTTAAAAGATTAAAAACATATAGATTAAAAAAGATATATTTTTTATCTCGATATATCGAAGTAATATTTTATATTAAATTTAATATAAAAGATAATAGATATTTAATAGATTTAATATTTTATATATATATCGTATCGATAGTTTTTCAACTATATCGCAATAACAGTTCGATATATCAATTAAAATATCGTTATTGTTAATCCTTATAAGAAGGGAGAAAGGGTTTATATTGAATTGAAGGTTAAGGAGAGACGTTGTTACGATTTGTTAGAGAGGACAAAATCTAATTTTTCCCAACTATATTAGATATTTTAATTGTCTCAACTATATTAAATATTTTAATTTTCTTAACTATATTTAATGACTATATATTTCTCCAACTTTTTTGGATTTGAACTTTTCACTTTTAACTTTTAACTGTTGCGAATTTTGACTAAAAAACATTTTTTTTCTGTTCAAACTCGACATTAGTTCTATAAAATCTCAATTTCTTAACTCAAAAGGTAGGAATGTTAATATAAAAAAATATATCGATATATAAGGTTTCGATAGTTTTTTTAATATATCGGAATAATAGTTCAATACACAGAAAAATAAATCGATATTTCGGGTTTCGATATTTTTAATCTTTTAAAGGATCTTTTATACGGATGCACAGATTTCTATATTTCTGTGCCGATATAATTAAGATATTGTTTTTATAATATTGATATGCCTGGGACGATAAAAATAAGAATTTTTTGAATAATATCGATATTTCTGTACCGATATAATTAAGATATTAATTTTGTAATATCAATATTTCTGGGACGAGGTGATTAAGATAGTATTTTTATAATATCGATATTTCTGTACCGATATAATTAAGATATTGATTTTGTAATATCAATATTTCTGAGACGAGGTGATTAATATAGTATTTTTATAATATCGATATTTCTGTACCGATATAATTAAGATATTACTTTTATAATATCAACATTTCTCTGTCGACATTATTAAGATATTGTTTTTATAATGTAGATATTTCTGTGCTGAAATAATTAAGATATTGTTTTTATAATTTCGACATTTCTAGACGAAATAATTAAGATATTGTTTTTGCAATGTCGATATTTCTGTGCCGAGATAATTAAAATATTGTTTTCATAACATCGATATTTCTATGCCGATGTAATTAAGCTATTTTATTTCACTGGCGACATTATTAAGATGTTATTCATTTATAGCATAAATTAAATATTAAGAAAAAGGTCCTATCCTCCTTCCGATTCGTTTAGAATTTTTTTTTTTGTATGATAAAAAAATTAACGATGTTTTGAAATATTGATATTTATGTACCAATTTAATTATATTGTTTTAATTGAGTTTATTAAGTTATCTTCCTCCAATATGTTTAACTTTTTTTTATAAAAATATTAACGACATTTTTAAATATCGATATTTTTATACCAATATTATCAATAATTATTAGCCAATATCTGTATCAATATTTTGTTTTAGACATCCTATCCCTAGAGCACAGCCACTATAGATAGTGACCCGAACACACCACACCACAAGTTATTATGGTTCTATGTTTGTCGAACCCGCCGTCCTTGGAGATTTTATATTTCTTTCTCCTATTTTTTTTTTTTAAATTTCGGTTAACAATACTAAAATTGTAATATCGAAAACATCGGCCAAATATTTTTTTAAAATATGGATATATATATATATATATATATATATATATATATATATATATATTTTTTTTTTTTTTTTTTTTCAACATCAATTAAACTAGTTTAGCCTACTACATCATATGACAGTAGTTTTGAAAAAGTTTATGTTTAATTATTTACGAGATATCTGCCAGGAAATTAACACCATTTGTGAACATCAGACCGCCTTTATAACTGTGCTCAGTTCTCAATGTATAAATTACAATCTGACATCACTAAGAGCCTTGAGCATAATATAGCGACAGCAGTGATATCAATCGATTGTTCTATAGCCTTTGATTCAGTGTTACAAGATCCTCTGTGTCAGCAGCTCATTAGCCATGAATGTCCGGAACAGGTACTCTTACAATCAGTTCGGGTCGGTGGTAGTTTCTCGAATATCATAACCCTTAAGGTTTGCAATAGCACAAGGTTCTGTATTGTAACCAATGTTAATTAACTTATACAAAGCTGCCATCGCTGGAAAAGATTATGATAAATCAACAGTTAAAGTACATGGCAGATGACGTTTTTCTCAATATAACTTTAATATTATTAAATATTAAAGAATATATATATCGTATATATTTAATATATTAATAATTTAAAGAACCAATATCTCGACATATATATCTGCGACAGGCTGAGAAAACCTGCGATCAAATGATAGAACAATTCCATACTGACAATATTGTCAAAAAATTCATGAGAAAACTATTGAGTATAGTTTTTTATTCTCAAAATAATTAAAAAAAAAAGGGCAACCGAAGTGACTACCAAAATTTCAAAATAAGTGACGCTGATAACCGTGAGGCCAGAAATATTGTTCACTTCTGCATTAAATTGGGCAGATATTACTCGGCATCCACTCTAGGGGTTAGCTGAATTCCATGAAAATCAAATCCTACAAGCTAGGCCATATACTGAGATCCCCTAGTTTCAGTATTCGGTTATAAATGCTCATTTATAAAAACAGTATTTCTATACGGAGTTCTTTGAAATATTTCCCCGACACAAGGTGAATACGAAATAAAGCTTCCAGAAGGGAATATAACTAAAAAAAATGTATTCATCTCTAACTATAGAAAAAAAACAATGAATTGCATGAAGAGCTTCCATACCAAAAACAGAAAATTGAATAAACCAAATCTTAAAATGCATTGTAGTAAATACAGTGACAGGAAAATAAACTTTATTAGAACTAAAAGAGAACAGAAAAAAAAAACAAAAAAGGACTTAATTTGGGTGTGACAGAAAAAAAAATCTGAAACGAATCAAAATTTATGGTATAGTTTCTGTCTTTTGTGCTAATTTATTTTTTATTCTCTGTTATAGTAACCCTGTGCAAGAGGAGCTTATTACACGTGTTCGTACATCATTCCAAATAGTATACTAAATGCATTAGCAGAATGGTTTTATTTTTAATTATGATATTACAATTGCAAAAACAATTATATAATTTTTTTTTTTTTTTTATAAAATTAAAAAAACAACACTTTTTGAATATATAAATCTGTACGTCAGAGGAAAGCTGTCATAAGACCAATTTTGCTGATTTTGAATATATTGTTTTGAAATTGCATTATTCTGGTCAGATTTGTCGAGTATAAGTATCATAAATAAGCTAAAAGTGTGATAAAATAAATAACGATTCAAAGAGAAACATTCGCCACTAACTACAACAAGCAATAGTGGGCGATCGGAATCTTCTTTTGGGTCTCTTTTACTTTAGGTACGCCAGTTATTTTAAAAGTAATAGCTATTACTTATACTGCATCGGATACATTTTAAGAATGGGATGAGAATAGAAGAAATTTTGGTCATTATGTAAATTAGGAATCATTATCAAGTGACGGGGCTCGTTGTTGTTTTGAATCAGTCAAATCAGTTAATTGTTCTCAGCCTAGTCTGAGGCTTTGAACATGTTTTTTCCAGCGCTATTGTGGTTAATGTCTGGAATAGTGGATTTGTACAATATTTGAGACTATCAAAGACATACCTTGAATAAATGTTGGCTTTTTATAAATATAATCGTAAGCAAATTGATAATTGCGGAAAAATGGAAGAGGGGCAGAGAGTTCACAAAAACTAAAGTAAAATAAATAAATTAATTATTAATGCCGCCTAATGAAATGATAAATTGGTAGATATAATTGAGACATTCAACAAAAGGTGATTACGTAAATCAGTTCAGTAATTTAAAATATTAAAGTTTTCTATATTTCTTAGAAAATTTAAATATTCGATATTTTTCAGAAAAATAATTTATGTTCATCTAGGTTTCTTAATATATACCAAGAATGGTTCAGTACATTGCTGTTAGAATTAGTATTATTTTTTATTAGATGGCATTTTTTAGGGAGGCTAATGAAATTAATAAAAGTAGAATTTACAGTTACACAGGCCAACAAAAAAAAAATTTTTGAAAACGTTTTTAACTTTAATAGTTGATCTTTATCGATTTTTACGTGCTGAATCTAAATCTGACCTTAGTTTTTTTGTATCACCCATAGTTTTCCAGCAATATGCTTTGTTTATATAGTATAAACCCCTATCTAAGCTCCTATACGGTATACGGGGGAATTAATGCAACACTATGTTACATCATAAAGATGGTTTGTATTTACAGGATCTACGAGGCTTTTACGTAGAATGTTCTTCTCACCAGGTTTTAAAGACTTCCTCATAGGCCAGTTCTTTCTTCACAATACAGGTGATACAGCTATTTTAATATTCATATTTGGATTCAGCACCCTAAAAACTATAGGAATAAGGCCATCGTTGGCCTGTGCAATCTTTATTAGGTTCACGTCATTGTATTTTACCACATATTACCAGGATGTTCCTGTTAACCAATTACACATAACGTACAACAAAATTATTTCCAGTTAGAAAACTAAGTATTTTATCAAATTACAAATCAAAGGCAATTTACTGAAAACCTTGGCGTTTCCGGCTAACTTCTACAATCAACGTGGGATCACAACTACAATATTGTTTAATCCTCATTTATACTCCGAACATGTAACTCAGTTATAGGATTTTTATTTATTAATAATTTTGGGCTCTTCAACCTCTTGGTTTATTTTTGGTCTTTACTAAGCATTATAGACTTTGGTAAATTACTAAATTTAAGTTCAATCACAAAAAAAATTATATACAATCTAGTTTAAAACAGCGAATTTTTTTTTTTATTTTAGTATAAATTTCAATTTTTTAAATAAATAGTATGAATTTTGCTGCAATCTTGATAATTTGTTTTCAAAGTCTCTGTTAAATCAGTCCCGAGTCCAACTTCATTCCGTTTAGCTTCATTCGCCAAGCATTCTGTCAGAAAACCTACGATATCTTCAATAGTACCACGCAGAAGATACATCAAGGCTCTTTGTCATAAGATACTCGAGGATGACTCTTGTGTGTCCTACCTTTAGGCGGGTTAGCACTGAAAGCTGAAAGTCAGCTCGGCCAGGTAGCACATATGGCTCTACTATTCTTAATTTATTGTCGCTAACTCTAAAGCTAATGTATACTAACTAATGTATATGCCATTTCTCACGGGCCTTTTCTTTAAGCAAGGTAACTATTTCTATGGTCAACGCAGATGTTACTGCGACTCTTTCTTTAATGGATTTTTTAGCCATTTTAGGTTTGATTCGATTATAATTTATAACTGACTGAAAGGATCTTTTATAACAGCCACTTCTAATAATGAAAAAAAAAATATACATTCAGAACAAAATAATTAGTTAACAAATGATATTAAATATATTGAGAATATGAATAAGAACATCTTTAAAAATAAATATTAATATGTATCAATCTTGAGTAAGATTATTTTAAGTCAAATAGTATAAATAACAGACTGAAGTGTAAAACTTGTAAGTAATGGACAGGCAGGTAAGCCGGCCATCCCTTGCCAAAGAAGGATAATTGGCATATGACAGTAGCCGTCACAACAGCACTTACCCAGCCTTTATTCTTAGAAATACAAAATAAGTTAATTAAAAACCAAGAGAGAATTGGCAGTGTGACAAAGGCAAGGTGTGGTCCGCCTTGGAAGACGTAATCAATTTTAAGAAACCAATCACCCTCGGATCCCGGCTTGCATACCGAAAAAGCGACGGAGGTCTGGGAAAGATATCATTCAATTGGAGAATGGTAATGCATTCGGAGATATTGCCTCCCCTGACAGGGGTGGAGACTTGGCTCAAAGATTCCGGGAATTCCGTCTCTTGGGAGAAACAGGTTGGCCAATCACGAAACAGGTACCACCTTCTGCCGGAGATCTAGCCAATAAACAAATTTATTCTACCCCCTACTAGTCGAAAAGTGTGAAGTCGTCCCAGGAAGGAGGGATAGAAGTGGTAAGGGAAAATCAAGACACTCTATTTGGGGACTCGTGAGGACACTAGGAGGCTCTCTCTGCCTTGCCGACGATGACATGACACTCTCTAGCTGACCACTTGAGATGCCACTGGCGTTTTTACATCTTTCCGAACCATGATTCAAGATATTCTGAGGTACTGATGGGGGCGTTCCTGAGTTATCAGACAGACGACCACAATAGAAATTCCAGATCATCTACATCAATTATATCCTGATAAGATATTTATGTTAAAACATTTAATGGCTAAGTATAGTCTGAATCACTCCATGATCAAACTCCTGTATCAGTTTATTACATTAATTTTGATAAATAAACATAAATGTTAGGAAGAAGGTTTTTGTTTGGTATCCAAGCTCATTATCAAGTTGAATATGTCTGAGTAAGCATGATATCAATAGATTTGAGTAACATTATGGTATCATTGACCTTATAAGTAGGAACATGATATTGGCTAATTGATAATCAATAATGATAAACAATGTTAATCACAAATCAGGTTCTTGGAAACGTATCCAATTTAGAGGACTCAACAGGTAATTAATATTTAATCGTATTCTTCAATAATTTTGACATAATCATCCTAAATGATTGCCCAATGGCATCCCTATGCAGAGTAATATTATCATGTAATGTGTAAGTCAAATCAACCTAATTAAAACATAGCATATAAAATGGCGCCGTTTTGTGGGGAGTCATCACTGATCTATATTTTTTAACAAATACCTGGCAATATGTTGCCGGGAACGGTCAAGTATTCAATTAAAGTTATTTTATAATAAATAATTTATTTTATAACGGTATTTAATTATTTCCGATGTTTTGATCTTCATTGTTTTATCAGTACAGCAAATAATGGTGGAAATATATTAATACAAAATATAATGATATACTAATTACATTTTAGTCATATTTAATCGATGTATAAATACATACACACAAACACACATTTACACATTATAAGCCATGAGGAAATGATTTAAGTTATAAAAGAGAAAAAGAAGGCTCTGAATATAAATTTATTTAAAAACCTGAAAGGTTTATTAGTGGGAAAAACAGATAAAAAAACTTTGAGGTAAAAAGAGTAAGGAAAACTTGGAAAGTGGTGATACAAACAAAGAAAAAAAGCTGGAAATTCCCAATGTATAAGATATAAGGATAAAGATATATTATATTTTTTAAATAATAATCGGAGGAAAAGTAAGGTGGGTGCTTTCCTTATTGAACGTGATGGAACTGGATTGTGGTCGGAAAACAATTGATTACAATCGAGTATTTTTACTTTTCCTTACCTATATACGAAATGATAGTAAGGGGAAGTATTGCGATCGTGAAAATTTTCGGATTCTAGCTTTCGACGGAAATACACGTTTTAAGGTTCTCTGAGTCCAAATGACCAAGTCTCGCAAAATGGTCTGTGTGTGTGTGTCTGTGTGTATGTGAACAGTCTAGCTCAATAACGAAAAGTCGTACGATACTCAAACTACGTATTTAAGGTAGGTATATGGCTGTGATGTTACAGCAATTTTTTCGTCAAAATCGACTAACCAGAAGTGCACTTTTTTACAATTTTCTCGAAAACGGCTCTAACGATTTTGATGATACTTGCCTAAATTATTCTTCATGAAAGCCTTTAACTTTTCATTTATGTAGTAAATTACCGAG
This sequence comes from Rhaphigaster nebulosa, assembly GCA_948150685.1. Taxonomy (NCBI): domain Eukaryota; kingdom Metazoa; phylum Arthropoda; class Insecta; order Hemiptera; family Pentatomidae; genus Rhaphigaster; species Rhaphigaster nebulosa. The sequence goes on from OX411311.1 coordinate 62,088,408, forward strand.
GAATTGCAGGGAAAAAAGTTATGATGAAAAGAATACTTTATTTGCGCATAGCATAAAAAGTATGCATTTTACGGTAAATTATGTGAAAAGTTGTATGAAAGGTAATTAAATTATCTAAAAAAAAAATAAAAGAATCATCAAAATCGAACCAGTATTAGCAGAGATACAGTTTGTTTTATGAGGAGCACAAGACCCTAGATGGATAAATAAGCGCATCCGAAAGGAGACGGATGCGACCGAACTTCCTCCCACCAATCCGCCAATCTGTTGTAAACAATACACTCTGTAATAAAGTAATTTAAGAATACAAAAGGGGAAATTAACTTAATAATTTCTACTTTCACATTATTTAATGGAAAGAAAATGTTTCCATGGAAACTAAACCAGAAACTTTTAAAATATATTTGCAACTTGACAAAGTTAAAATATTTAGATAGTGTATAGGATTGTTTTACTAAAATTGTTTAAACAACTTTTTATTGTATTTAAGCGGGAGAAGATGTGTATGCTGCTAAGTTTATTAGAAGCAGTGTTGTGGACTCTTTAAAATTGTATTAAAAAGATAATAATTATAGGACAGTAAGGGAAAGTTGTGTGATGCGCGCACCGCACCAGATTTTTCACGGTAGGAATGAAAGGATTGTAAAAATAAAAGAAATGTCTTTATGGCATGCCGTATCTTATAGGTTGGAGGCAGATAGAGGAGTTTATTTTATGATGTACATGAAATAAAAAAAACGACAAGTTCTATTATGTATTTTAGATGAAGGTCAGACCGATTAATGCATGATATGTATTACGTTTATCAGATATTTAAGTTTCTTTCACCGCCGTTTCGACCTACGTATTAGGTCATCACTATGTCATCATCATTTTCATCGTCATAAAAGCAATGAGGATGAGATAAGAAGCTTCAGATACGGAGAGAGCATGGTGCTTATTAGAATTAGTTATAAAAATTGTGATCGTCAATGTTAAATAATCTTCGATAAAAAAAAAAGTAATTCATAAAAAGTAGAGACGAATAAGTATGTTAGCAAACGAGTCCAGTTGGGAGATATCGGTATAACCATCCATTTTGAACTCATATTTTTAAAGCATTTCCATTTTTCATAAATAAATAAAATGGTTATTAATACCTGAGGTGTTAGTACCATTTCTTAATTAACGTTAAATAAGTCGTCTTTGTTTTGAAAATTCATCTCTTCAATAAATACTATTATTTATTAATAAAATAAAAAAAAAATGTGTCCAAACGAAATGTTATTTTATTTAAAAAGAAATATCAATAAATAATTTATTTGCATAGTTAAGGAAGAAGTTGGTCGGAGGGTGCGGTCAAAGATTAACACACTAATAAGTATGACTTATTTATTTTGTGTTAACTTTCCGGCCTATGTTTTAGACCATCATCAGGGCTAAAAGAAAAAAAACAGCATTGAATACGACAGAGGCAGTGATGATAAATGATAAAAACAGAAATTATAATCAAGATTAAAATATATGAAATATAAAAAGAAAAATATGACAATGTTTATTGTAAAAAATGAAAAATTAAAGTAAAATGAAAATAGTGAAGGGTAGATTATGAATTACATGGAACGATAAAGTACATTATGCATGATATGATTAAATAAATGAACACAATTAATTTAAATGATTACTAGTATGAAGATTTGGAAGTATATAAGCACATCGAGATAATTATGATATTTGACTATAATTATGCTATAAGTTGACTTTTTAATAATTAAAATAATTATGAAATAAAGGAGTAAAATAGGTAATGTAAGCCAAAATGGGGTAATACAATTACAGGTCAATTAATAGTGTTCATTGATATTTTATCATATCATGCATAATGCACTTTATTGTTTCATGTAATTCATAATCTTTCCTTCACTCTTTTCACTTAAATTTAATTAAGCCCTGATAATGGCCTGAAACTTAGGTCGAAACGTTGACACAAAATAAATATATCAGACTTATTAGTGTTAGTCTTTGACCGAACCCCCGGACCAACTTCTTCCTTAATTATATCTACGGTCAACCAAACTTACTTCAATATTTACATAGTTATTTGAAAAACGTGTCAGATTGCAAAATTTTCTTTTTTATACTTCATGGAAGCCTAATGGTTGTCAAAAAATATTAACCAGGAAATAAAGCAGTTTCAAAACGCTTTGTTGTTTGAGTTTGGGTTTCCATTAAAAATCTAAATTTTCAATCTCGGCAGACGACCTGATGTTAATTTTATTTTAAAGCAACTATGAAATTTTCGTTAATTTTTCATTTGGTGATCAATATCTTGGAAAACACCTACCGAACGAAAAACCTTTGTGCATACCTTTTTTTTATAGCAGAGTGAATTTGAAAACAATTGAGCTATAATAGTGTTCTGTACGTTTAATAGTACCCAAGATACCGATTTTTGATAAATAAACTACCTTAAAGTTAATTTAACAAACTTCATTCTTAGTACTAATAGACATCTGTGTGTCTAATAGTTCCTGGTATATTAATCTTTTTTCAAGTTGACACATTTTCGACGGATGTAGCATAATGTCAAAATCGTGTAAGAATATTTGTATGCTGCTCAGGAATGATAAATATAACTAACATTAATCACATTTCACAAATTTAATTGAGAATCAACTGTTGATAATTAAACCATTTTGAAATAGACCAATCAATTACACAAAAGTTGGGACATTGTTCATGTCTATATTAATCTGTTTTATCTGTGTTTTTATTTGTATTTTATTACTGTTTTACAGATATAATAAAAAGTTTTTTTTTCTGTCATTATCATTATGTATTCTGTTTTTCCCATCTATCTCTCTCACTTATTTGTTTTTACTATTGCCAGCTCGATCGATCAGTATGCTGTGTAATTTGTAACTCAACACAGTTGAGCAGCAAGTTTCGAGATTTTTCTTTCTGCTAAGAACTAGAGAAAAATGAATTCAATATCTCAAAATAAAAAAAAAATATAAAAAAAGAAGGAAGAAAAACAAAATTGAATTAGTAATTACTGAAACCTATTAAACTTATTATCAACACTTTCATTAAAAACCAAAATAAGAAAAAATTATTACTAAAATAGAATTTTTGGAAAATAATATCGGTTTTCGATAATCAAATTTTAATTTCGATATTACGATATATCCACTAATAGCACACGATATATCATGTTTCTATAGAAATGTCGATATTTGGATATATCGATATTTTTCAACATCCAGTCGATGAACTAGGCTCAGTTCAGGCTAGGCACCTTGAGTGCAAGAATATTGTAATCAAACGTTCTGGAACGAATTAAGTGTAGCGAGCAGTATTTTTTTTTTCTTTTTAGGTTTTTTTTTGCTTACTTTGCTGTAATTTAGGACTGTATATTAGTAAATGGGCTATTTTAAAATAATAATATATGCTATACAACATTTTATACTTTATATTAATTAATTAAATGACCTTTCAATAAATGTTTCGTCAATGGATTCTGAAACATGCAGAGTAAAATTTTGAAGAAATTATGGCACTTTATCCTATCATCGTTTTGAGAAGAGAAAAAAATAATAGCTGCGATCAGTCTGGAAATATTATTAATATTCCTTGACGGAGGCAATATAGGACCATTTCCCAGGACGATATCCGATCCTCTCTAATTGAGGGTTTAGATTAAAATAATTTAAATCGGGTAGGGAATCCTACCTGTGGCTTATGGAAATATTTGGGTTATGGAAATTCGGTTGTGACTTGGAAGAGAATCGCCACCGAAGTCTGGTATAAATATCCAAGATAACGGCAAGGTATGATCAAAATTTTACTACATATTAATAAAAATAATTGTTTACTTCATTCTATTTAAATATAACTTATTTTTCCAATTGTTGAGTATTCCGTATCTTTATTATCTTCTATATTGAAGGAGCATAATTACCTGACTTAAATAATTCCTCCAAATTATCTAAACCCCTCTATAAACCTGTTGTATTTGAAAGAAAATTAGAACAAAATCAGTTTCATTGAACTCAGATCAGTATGAGCAAAGGTATGGCTATATCAAATATTTCAATACTTTTTTAGTCGTATTTTCTCTGAAAAAATAAACTATTGCAAGGGTCGAAGTTCGGCGGCAATGGCTATTATCTATACACAAAAGATATGGCTATTTCAACTCACGCGGCTCCCGTTGGGTCAAATGAGCTGATATTCGGTATGTAGGATTTTCTGCATCGAAGATCAGCGGAGAAGCAGAACAATACTTCTGTATGTTAGGGAACTATGTTTTGCGGGTATCAACTTTTTCTCACTCCCCCGTTTTTTTGATATTTTGTATTTTAGTGAAAATACGACTTTAGTGACGTTAGTGACTGAAATCCATGAGTTCAGCTGCTCATGGATTTTAGTTTTCTTAACCCCAGTTTAAAAAGTTTTGTATAGCAATTTACAAGATCAATATCCTTTTACTGTACCTAAGATACATTTTAAGGTTTTCTAATTCTTTATGTTATTTTAATCTAATCTAACTTTTTCATATCTTTTCATCATAGTGATGGTTCTCACATATGGAAACAGTTCTTGACCTTAATCTTAAAACTACCCTAAAACTTTATCTTGCCGTCACCGGGAGAGTCGGCGGAAAAGTGAGGAAATTAAATTGCGGATTTGGTAGATATTTTAGTGAATCATAAAATATTATGGTTTAACTCTTTATGAATTCATCTACTGCTGGTAGGTTCAATAATTCATCCATTATATATTATATGACGAAATATATTCACTATTTCAAAGACATTAGTGATAGATCGAGTTGATACATTAATTCAGGGAAGGAAATTGAATTAATATGGAATTTAATTATCGGCCATTTGGAGAGAATCCGTCGATTTCACATTGAAGAGTCACTCGAATCCTGGTCGACCGCTTCCAAATCCGCTCTCATTCCTAACGGATTCACTATTCATCAGCTCAAGGGGTTCACTTCTAGTGATACACAGACCACTTAACAGTTTACATCTCGAGAGGTACAGATTAAATACGTATTTCCTCCTAAATACACAAATGTGCGGGCGTACTCTTTGACTAGAACCTATTTTTGTACAGCCTCTTTTATCTCAATTTTTGTCATGAAAACATTTGTCAATCAACCGTCAGTGCCGTGAAAAATGATTACAAACTACTTCATAAATGAAAACCAGTCAACATATTACGTTTAAGAGGTTGTTTCCTCTTGAATCGAAGCAGTTCTTCAACAGAAATTTCGCGTTCTGTATAAACTGATTATAATATAAATTGAGCACATGAAGTGTTAAAATATCTGATGTGGACAACACATGACTTCCTTGTAGGCCTATTTAAATATAAATCGGTGACAGTAAAACTGATCCTGAATTTGGTAACTAGTATCCGAAGATTGCGGTATCTCAAAAATGACACCCGGCGTCGCGAGATCCATCTGACACACACACACACACATATCTGGAGGTCTCATTCCGTTAATATATGCCATTTTCTTTCAGTAAGTAACAAGAACCCAAGAGATTTTAATTTTTTTCGTTTTTCGTAAAAATGCAACTGCGATTTCAGCAATTTCTGATACTGTAAATCGAAAATCAAAAATCTAATTTTTGATATTTGTAAGTTTGATATGGACCAACGTAAGTTTGATATGTATATAAGTGTAGTTATATTCGTATAGGTACATCATAATTTTATTTCTGATTCTTCTTTGAACACAGTTTACTCATTCATCTAGCAAATGATCGAAACCACTGTCTAAATAAGAGCTAGCAAGAACTTAGGTTAAACAAAAATCTTCAATTTTTAGTTTTTTCCTCAGACATTATTGTTCAGGAAGTTAATTTTAAAATTAATGGAACATTACAGATCTCTGAAAATGAAACTGGGTTCAGGGATTCTTCCTTGGCGGAATATAAACTTTTTCCACACTTCATTCAAATGGTTTCAGCTCCCTTATAACAATTAAATAAGAACCTTAAAGAGGGAAATGGGTTAACAGCTGATCGAGTCAATTAGCAATAACGCCCGGTTGGGATTGGACACCGTGAGGCGAGGAGTTAGTTCTGGTCCGTTGTTGACTTTTAATTACTCTTTCCTAGTCCAATCTACCCCTCCCCTTTTTCACTATCCTCCCCTTCCTGGTTCTTGCCCGCTCTGTTTTCCTACGGTTAAGCAATGGACTCGCTTGTGCTCAGAGCCAGGACAGCTCCCCTCAATTTATCTCGACACGGCCTCCTTTTAAACTTCCATTGTGTATTTAATCAAGAGGAGAAAGGCTTTGCGTTGTAGAAATTTAAATATTTTCGCTGTTTGTCCTGTTCTGAGGAAAACTGACAATGGCATCACATTCAGCAACACACAGAATAACATCAAAATGAGTTTGAATTTTTAAAATTAAAATTATATATTTTTTTTTTTTTTTTTTTTTTATTGAAGAACCAAATGATGAAAAATAAGAACACCTTGACTCATTTAATATCCGCAATAATATATGTTTTTTTATTATATATATATATATATACATATATATATATATATATATATATATATATATATATATATATATATATATATATATATATATATATATATTACTTTTTATAAATTAGTATATAAGCCTAACCGCTTCGAAGAAAGAGAGATATTAGCTTGTTACATAGAAAAAAAAACACCTATATTTTAAATAATTCTTTAATTTCTAAAATTTAATAGCATGCGACAAGTTTCCTATGAGGATTAATATATAGATAAATAATGTCTCTGCAATAGCTAGAGCATTAAATAATTAAAACTGATCCCAAAAAAACACTATCCTAAACCACATTAGGAATTATAAATCCACTACAAATGTATATTTCCTTTTAATAAATTAATTAATTTTTCCCATATTTAATATTTTTTAAATAAAAAAATTATATGTTATTGATAA
>OX411311.1:62097859-62125648 GCA_948150685.1 Rhaphigaster nebulosa
CTGTGTTGGTATAAACCTGAATGTACTGGACTAAACTATGAACGTAGATATTAAGATACGCCCGAAAAAGTTGGTATGATTTGGCCTCTCGCATCCTTCGGTCATGTCAATGGTCATAAATGTATTACAATGCAGAGTTAAGGAAAATGTATCAGGTAGTCTAAAGACACGCAACCTTGTTTTAGTTAATTAAATATTGGCCAGTAATCAGTTAACTTATTATTAGATTTAATACCCAGTTCATACAGAAACTCATGATTAAGAATACTTAATTTTTTTAAGACCCTAATTCGGCTTTCAAGAACAGTTACATATTGCCCACGCCAATACTTTTTTAAATTTATTTATTATTTCAAATGTATTTGCACACTATTTGGGGAGGAGGGAAGTTATATTATAGTTCAAAAATTATTTAAAATGTGGTTTATGACTAGGTCTACATCTTGTGGAATCCCATCCCTTGGTCACCACAGTAGCCACAGTTAGCTTCTGCGTCTACTCTTATGCCAACTTCACAATGAACTACGAAGCTGATAGAGCTGTATCAAGATATTATCATAGTCCATTTTGTAAAAGAAGGCGGATAACACTTTGGTAGTATACATCCCTAGAATGATGGAAGATCAAATACCAAAGAAATCTCCTAGATGTTCGGCTCCATCCGAAAAAAATAGTCGCATTTGTAATAAAAATTTAAATGTGCTGATAGTGTTTTCGCTTAATCTCTAGGTTTGGCATCCGTAACTAGAGAGTAGTAGGAGTATACAGAGTTGTGTTGCAACAAAGTTTCGGGCAATTAGGGGAGGAACAACAAAATTAGAACAATACCGGAACGGACAGAATAGCTGAAATTCCTAATTTGATGGTTTTATGGCGAGCTACACCCTGTTGATTGGTGGCTCTTTGTCATAAATTTGTTTAGGATATTCCCTTTTTTATGATTAACGGTTATTGCTATCATAATGGTAACCAACCCAAAGAATGATTTAATCAGATTTTTGAGGATGATTGGTCATTTACATATCGCTGAAACTTTTCGTCAAAGGCCCACAAGCTATTTTAATACCACCGAACGCCATTCTTGCTAATACCAAAAAAAAATAATTTCCGGCCTTATCAATGTTGTGTTTAATTTAATAGTTTCTGCATCTTTGCTCTCCAAAAAATATTAAAGTTTGAGATTTTAAAATGTTTGGTTTGGTGATTTTACAAACGTACTTTTTTTTCCTCTCTAGTTTCAGAGTTATTTTTACATGTTTTTAGTGATAAAGTGAACTGTTAAATAATTATTTGTCCTTCCTCGACAAGTCAGCAATTGGAGGAGGGTAAAACATAACCGAAGCGGAACTCTCGCTAAAAATCACCGGAACCGCCAACTTTTAATGATGCATCCAGTGACGTAGACAATTCTAAGGTTGTCACGGAGCACGAAGTAATATCTTGCAATCCTGAGGCTGGAAGGAAATGTCATATAACGTCGAAAAGAAACCCCTGATAAATAATAAAGGCAGGTGATACTAACTACTTTATATATTTATATATTTTTTAGGGGGAGAGGGGAGGAGAAGTATTTATAGTGGGTTTAACGTCCTTACTAACGCCAAAAGTGATACTATCATTGCTAAAATAAATCGAGTCTTTATCAAACGTAAAGGCCAACGAATAGGCAGCCTGTTTATGCTAAATACTCGCCTGTAGATTTAAATCTATTTAAATTACTTATTAATTAAAATTAAATTATTAAATTACTACAGCACTAGTAACATTTCTTCATAACGAAGAAGGCTCTAATAGCTTCATGCTGAATACTTCTACGAGAGGAGTTAGCTATACCGAAAGTCTCATCTCTGAGAGTCTATACCGAAAATGCCTATTTACGAATAGAATGGAATAGAAAACTTTCATTATTCTGGGATTAAGTCTCTTCAGATTAACAAAAATTAATAAATCAGAAGAAAAACATATTTCACCAAATAACTACAATAATAAACATAAATAAGTTTTTACCTCAATTACAATAAAAATAAATAAACCAAAAATGAATTCTTCTCTTAACAAAAATGTTCATGTATTGAATGAAAACGAAAAAAAAAATTGTATAAAAAGTAATGAATTGGTTCACAAAATTGACACTTAAAATTTACCATCATAAACTTCTCATCAAACTTTTTACGATAAATTCAAATTTCTTCCATATAGAGTATCTGCATGGGATGATATGTCAGAGATGAGTCTGAGACTAAGAGATGCTAGAGATGTCAGAGAGAGGGGGTATAGAGGTCAGAAAGGCGTGATCTTTTTCCAGTGAGTGGACTGAGGGTTTGAATTGTAGGAATCTGTAGATGTAGGAAGGGTGCTGGGAGTTAATGGTTGGTATTGTAAAGATCATACTCAAAAACAATACGTATTACATCATTTCAAAGTATAAGAGCCCTTTAATTGATATGGTGATTCTACAATAGAAAATGTTTTGTTTTTTCAACACTTATTCATGATTGGTCAAAAAAAAAAAAACTTAAGATATCGATTAGGATTAATTTTTTTTTCTATAGAATTATTGAAATGAATTCATAGGGCTAGTTTTAATAAAACATCAATTTAGAAAGCATCAAGTTTTCAGCATAAATAAAAATATTATACCTATTTCAAAATAATACAATTTTTGGAATAATATTTGCTTTCTAACTTTTTTTTTTTTTTTTTTTTAATAGTGAATAGAAAAATGAATAATAGCGTACCTACGTTAATTGAAGTTAACAGGTGTTTCAGCATATTCATACTCATGTTTTTGTATTTATTTTTGGTCTTTAATTGCTTTAATTACAAACTACTGAAGCTCAACCGTGCGATGAATAAATGCGACTGACAGGAAAAACAGGTAAAAAAAAAAAAACTAAGTAATATACAGTTAAACTAACGTTACAACCATTAAAAACATTCTAATCTGTTAATTTTTCGAACAAAATAAGTATTAGAATTGCTTTTAGTCATCCGTTTTAATGATTCCATTCCAATTTCACAAAACCGACAGTATATAAGACCGCCTTCTTTTATTAAACAACTGCTTCATTTAAAATTGGATTCGGCCCGGATCTTGATAATACTGAAAGCATTTCATATGTCGGTAAAATATTAAATTCCAGACACAAGATTCCTTAGGAAATAAAACAGCAGAATACAGACACAATAAGAGTCGTTGACTTATTTTGTTTCCACAATTTCAGTGTAATAGATTTTGTCATAGTTTGAAGTGTTTAATAGAATAAATGTGGGTTTGAACGATTGAAACACATTGCTTCAATTAGAACAGTTTTTTGAAGTCTCATTTCTATTTGACATCAAATATTACATTTAAAGTATACCGTTTCATTTTTATCATTCATTTGTCTGAATACCTTATAGCAAATATGCATATAGAATAATTGACAAAACGGATGTATACGATGTATTTTTAACTACATCTGTAAATATACAAACAACGCGTCTTGTAATTTTAAATATATATATATATATATATATATATATATATATATATATATATATATATATATATAAGAAACATAGAAGTATTCTATTATTATGTTGATTAAAAGATTTTTTCATGCTGAATGTGATTCTAACACTTGTAGGATTAGAGTTGAGAGCTCAGAGAAAGATCATTAAACAAGTCAGGCAAAATGAATTTTTTTTATTTTTAAATACTTCGACATGGAGTCAACAAAAAATATTCAAAATATTTTACTTGAAGTTTGTCTTCATCCTAAAACAAACTAGCCTGTAAAAATTACTTGTAAGGGCAAATTGATTCATTGAATTATAAAATTGTCATTAAACATATTTGGATATAAACTTACACAATAGTATTATATTAGTATATGGATAATCTTGTGTAAATTAATATTGAATTCCGAGACTAACTGTTCTTGTAACTGGTTACTTGTTTCCGAAGATTGCAGTATCTCAAAAACGACACTAGGCGTCGCCACACTCATCTAGTGGCACAGACACACACACACTCACGTACACACGCACGCACGCTTGTTTCTGGAGATCCCATTCCGTTATTATATGTCGTTTTCTTTTAGTAGGTAACTACTTTCCAAGATATTTCTTCGTGTTCCGTGACAACATTAGAACTTTCAATATCACTTGATAAAGCATTGGAAATCGACAGTTTCGACATTTTTAGTGGAAAAACCCACTTAACTTATATCTTATTCTTCTGCTGCAGACTTGTTTATCTCACAAATGGGGAGGAAAACCAGTATTTTACAGTTAATTTTAACACTTATAACAAAGTAATAAAAATGTTTAATTGGAGTGGAAACAAAATCGCTTTTGTAACCTTTATTACTGAACCATATGATTTTTGTATTAAATTTTAATATAATTTTTTATGTAAATTTGTAAAAAAAGTTTTCGGCTCACCAATTTTAACCAAAATATATTAAATACATTGATACAAAAGCCCTATTTACCAAATTTGAGATGTTTTACATTATATTTTAATATAATTTTGATGAAAGTCTAATTTGAATGTCATAAAGTACCACATGCAAGTATTATATACCTAATTTGAGAAGTTTTGCATTATATTTTAATATAATTTTTGATGAAAATCAATAATGACCTTCAAGTAAAGTACCACTTTTGGTAATCATGTAGTGACCAAAAAGAGAGATTCACAATGAATTTTTTCAGCAATCCTAAATACAAAATTTTAACTTTCTACGGCTAACCGTTATTAAGTTATGCGAGATACGCACGTACGTACGAACGTACAAACAGACGACATGGCGGAACTACTCAAAATGAATTAAGGGAGGTCAAAATGGATATTTTCCTGAAATCTGAAATCTGAAAACCAAAATTTTTACAATTACAATACTTCCTTAACTTCGTACAAGGAAGTAAAAAAGATACATAGTCGTATATTTTTGTTATAGTTAGTAAATCCACAGTAATAGCTTGATTGAAGGGCAAAATTCTCAATTTCTTGAGTGTAGGGCAGACACCGATAAACATCTCCTTTGGGATAAAAAATCCAATATTGATTTTTAAAAAAATAGCTATAAAATTCTAGTAAACTGCCATAAACTGACGGTTTTATGGGGGAGGGGAGTTATTTATATTCAGAAATAAAAACCCGTAGTAAATATAGTTTTACTGTTATCTGTACCAACTTTTCGGACTATGTTGTAGGCCTTCGTTAGGGCTAACAAAAATATGATATGACAATCCAGAATAATAACTAATCCATTCGATATCCTCTTTTTAAGTAATTTTAAATTGAATCCGACGCATCTGAAGAAGTTGCACATTAAAAATATGAATGTTATGACTCTAAAAATTATCGGTAGTATTATTATGAGCTAATCTTGTGTATTACACAGAACTCTGGAGCGAATAATTAAAAAAAAAAAAGGAAAGACCATAAAGCACTCTATCAAGAGACAATTTTCTTCTCCTTTCAACTTAGAACAAATACAAAGAGCGAAAAGGCTGTCACTAGGCCTTATTTCATCTCTTCCCCTCAGCTCATCCTGGAAGGGCTAGTGCATCCAAAGGAATCCCTTTTATGCCTTTGCCAAGAATTACCATTTGATTACAAAGCGTAAGAGAAGGGACAGAGAAAGGAAATTACTAAGTGGAAGAAACACAGACCACTAAAAAGGACATTACGCCACCGCTGCTACTAGAGGTGGCAATGGAGGGTTGGAAACAGGTCAAGTATACAACAGAATATCTCACTTTTTTCTTTTATTTTTTTTTATGTCGCGCTTTTCAAAACAAGCTTTTATAAGAAATAATTGGATGAAATAGATTTATTTTTATTTTAAAAACGCCGATATCATCACGGTTGACATTCCAGACAGAATAATTTAGCAGAGAAAATGTTATACAAATATAATGGGAGCTTTATTATTCAATTAAGCTTGTGTACTTCCAAGCACGTATAGCTCAGATTCAAGGAGCATTAATTTTTTATTTGTTATCACCATAGAATACAGTATGTATTGAACAATATATAATAATAGTTATTCGCAAAATCATGAAGTAATGATAGTGAAGCTGATTAAGTTTAATGTAATAAGGTATTGGCTGTAATAAAAAGGACATAAGGAACATGGTAAAGTTCAATCTCCTTTCATTTTAAATAAAGTATTTTGACTAATCTTTGAAAAAAATAATAATAATAGTTAAGGTATTAATTATATTGGTTTATTATCCAATATAGTTTTCATTGTTATATAATTTTTTTATGGCAGGAAATCATATACAAACACACCATTTTAAAATTAATTTTCTTTATTTTTCTTATAAAATCATTACAAAAACGTTTCGGGCTCCTTGCCGAAGTTTCAAGTTGTATTTCTAAAAATATAATACCATTTCATTAAAATAATAATTAATAATGTAATATTAATTATAAACATACGAGTATTAAATAAAGGTAAGGAGACAACAGTATTAAGATAATTATTATAACACTTAGGAATACAAAAAAAACAAACTTTTTAATGAAATGTTCGGATAACATATTTTTAGAAAAACAACTTGATGATGGGCAAGGCGACCGAAACGTTGTTGTAATGATTTTATAAGAAAAATAAAGTAAATTAATATTAAAATAGGGGGTTTGAATCTGATAAATTAGAATTAGAATAAATTATACAATAATTGTTAAATTTTCTAAGAAAATGAATACTGAAATTTCTAGCGTACGGTAAATGTAATTCCAAAGTTATAAGAACAAATTATAGCTGATTTGGTATTAGAATTTCGATATTTTAGTCGGAATCGTTTTTGACAACAGTTTTAAGATTTTGACATAGTAAAGTTTCGTTGAATTTACTTTGACGACAGTTATAAGATTTTGTCATAATAAATTTTCGTTGAATTTACTTTGTAAGTCAGGTTTGGATAAATATTGACGGTTTTAATTTTGCTTTCCTACTTAATTTTTCATTCATTTTATGTCATCGATTAATTCTAAAATTGTTATTAAATTATGAAAATCAAACCATTTTGTCTAGAAAAATAATTACCATAATCAGATTCTTGCCTGCAATATCAAACAGCAACAATTAATCTAGAAAACGAAGTGAATTCGACATTATTTTACATTAAATTAACAATTTTTTATTTCCTACATGTTTTCCGTTTTCATTTATTCACCATATCACAGTATTTTCGGGGCTAAAGTGCATTTCCTTGTCTTTTTCATATTACATGAGGGTTCCATGTAAGTACTAAAATCGGTAGAACAGTTTCCGAGCAGTGAAATGTATTGGACTTGGGTCAATCTGGTAGATTGAGAAAACCCAGAATTATAAATACGGTAAACTTTAAATATTTTACTTGACATACAAAAAATTGCCATGTATATAAATTGCTATGAGACTGCAAATTTGAGAAAAAAAAAATCTGTATGTATTCAGGAATCAATTTTAAATCAAAAACCATTTTAGTATATATATATTATTTGAAACAAATGTGAAGATGGTGATTGAAGTAGATAAATAACATCCGTATTTGTAAATCAGAAGATTTTCAATAGTGATTCGTAGCGTCTGCTGTAGTTTACGTTGGATTTTTATAGTTCCATCAAAATTATAGATGAACAGTAGTACATGAATAGTTGTGCATATTTTAATTATTTAGTATATTAAATTTTATAGCTAATCCATAAGATTAAAATTAGTTTATATTATATAAGCATTGTTAATAATAAAAATAAAAATAATGATAAAAATATATATCTATATTTAATTGTTTATACTTCTATAATTTATATTTTGTAATTATATTCAATAATATTGATTATTATATTGATCAATGTGTTATTCAATATTTCATATATATATATATATATATATATATTTTTTAATGCAGTGCCTTTCGCTGAATGAAGATATTAAACTTAACCGTACGTCTCTAGAGCTAAATTATTCTCAAATTAAACAAAAATGTATTCCAGGTTCCCATCTATCCTCGATTTTAACTGGTTCCATGTCAGTTTTTTCTTGACGAACTCTGTATTGATATCTGTTTATTCCAAAAAGGGAGGAAAAGTTTAAATTTTATATGGAACATGAAGCCTTACTAAATTAGCAACCGACCATTAATTTTTTATTCATAGAGATACATATATAGACTACAAATTTATATATTATATATCACTCTATCAACATTTGTCTTGTTTAAATATGAATGCATGCACAATATTATGTGCCCGAATAATGTTGTTTTTATAATACACACAGTGTTTCCACATAGAATTTTTATTTTGATAAATATTTTAAAAATCTGCAATCAATGTATTTTTAATCTTTTATAAATTTCTTGCATTTTATAAAAAATGTCTGTAATTTATAAAATAAAGTAAAAATGTCTGTAAATATTGCATATTTTCACATTTTAAAGATAACTACTGCATATGCACCAGAAAAGCTAAATTATGTTGGTCTGGAAGGGAATACAAATGTCTCAAGAAGCCAACGTAGTTTTTGCGTAAGAAAAATAAAAGATTTCTTGCAAATTTCAGCTATTTAATTCTGATAACCTAGCTTGTATTTGAATTTTTACTTCCTTGTACGAAGTAAAGGAAGTATTATAATCGCAAAAATTTTCGGTTTTCAGATTTCAACGGAAATATCAATTTTGGCCATCCCTGAATCTATTTTGACTAGTTTCGCCGCGACGTCTGTACTTACGTTCATACGTACGTTCGTACGTGGATATCTCGCATAACTCAAAAAACGGTTAGCCGTATTATAATTTTGTATTTATAATTGTTGTAAAATCTAGTAAACCTTCCTTTTTGGTCACTGCAATTAGTGGTAAATCACCGGAAGTGGTACTTTACTTGAAGGTCATAATTAATTTTCTTCAAAAAGTATTTTAAAATATTGTCACGGTAGACAGTTTATAAAACACATGTGAGAGAAATGGGGAGATTATAGTAAAAAGTTTGGAAAAAGAAGGATTAACAAAGTGGGTGAATACGTTGCCTTAACTGTTGGCCTAGTTTTGTGCGTCCTTATTCTGTACATTGAACCCATTGGGGTGGAATATTAAAGAACTGAAAACTGATCAAGACTATGAGAATTAATTCCAGCTGAACAGTGAAAGAGGACTATTTCAAAAAGGAGTGAGTTTAGTTATGTTAAAGCTTATTTTGAAGAAATTTTCTCACACATTGACTTATTTGCAGACTGTGTAAATATTACAGCATTGAAATTCTTTATTTATTAAATTGTACAAAGTTAGACTAAATGTTTTTTATAATAGGTGAATTATTACTAAATAAAATTTTAAGAATATTTTACATTTATTTAGACAAGTCTGGTTGAACCCGCACCCCTTCCACTGGGCTAGCACAACAAATCAGATATTTAACCAAAAAGTAGTACGTTACAATATAATGCAAAACGTCTCAAATTTAGTATTTATAATTTTTATAACATACTAGATTTTGGTCTAAATTGGGAAACCGAAAGCAGTACTTTACTTGAAGGTCATAATAAACTTTCATCAAGAATTATATTAAATTATAATGTAAAACATCTCGAATATGCTAAATAATACTTTTATATCAATATAAATAATATGATAGATTTTGGTTAAAATTGGTGAGCTGAATAGGGTAATTTACTTGAAGGTCATAATAAATTTACATCAAAAATTAAATTAAAATTAAATACAGAAATCATATGGTTCGGTAATAAAGGTTACAAACGCGATTTTTTTCTCACTCTAATTAAATATTTTATTACTTGTTTTAAGTGTTAAAAATGAGTCCCCATTTGCGAGCTGAACAAGTCTGCAGAAGAAGAATAAGATACTATATAAGTTAAGTGGGTTCTTCCGATTAAAATGTCGAAACTGTCGATTTCCAATGCTTTATCTAGTGATATTGACAGTTCTAATTGATAGTTGTCATGGAACACGAAAAAATCTCTTCGGAACTTGTTACTTACAGAAAGGAAACGACTTCTAATAACGGAATGAGATCTCCAGAACTTGTGTTTGTGTCAATAGATGGATATCGTGATGCCGAGTGTCGTGTTTACTGCAATGTTTGGAAACTATTAACCAAATTCAGAATCACTTTATGAGCCACCAATTTATAATTTAATAGGCGTGCAAGGAAGTCATGATATCCACATCAGATATTTTTTATTCTGATATTCCCTTATAAAAATCTGTTTCATATGTCCATTCCATTATTTTTGTATTAATTTCACTTACCTATGGATGAAATATAAAGTGATTGAAAGTAATGCGATCGTGAAAAATTTCGAATTTGAGTTTTCAACGGAAAAAACGTTTTAATGTCTCCTGAGCTATAAGATAACTTATAGATATTCTCTGAGATAACCAAGTCTCCCAAAAAGATCTCTGTGTGTATGTGTGTGTTTCTATGAATTTGAACAGCGCAGCTCAAAAAAGAAAAGTTATACGAAAGAAATATTGGGTATTTCAGGTAGGTGATGCTGCAACTTAATCCCTAAAATCGACTTGTCGGAAATCTTACTTTTTATCATTGAATTTAATAAGCTCTTTTACAATTTTCTCGAAAACGGCTCCAACTATTTTAATGAGACTTGTCTAATGTCTTCTCTTTGACGCCCTACAATTTTTCATCAAGAAAATGCAAGGACAAAAGTTGTGACGAAATAAAAAATTTATTTTCGTATAACGTAAAAAGTATGCATTTTATGGTAAATTATTTATATAAATATATGAATTTAAATAAAATTATCTACAATACAAAAAACAAATCATCGAAATCGGACTAATATTAGCTAAGATTGGACTTAACGGAAGAGGCATGTAGTATCATCGATTTACATGAATCAGAAATTACTTATTTAAGATAGGTATATGCTTGGGATCATACAATTTTTTTGCTAAAATCAACTTACCGAAAGTGCCACTTTATCTCATTGATTTGACGTTTTTTTTACAATTTTCTCAAAAACGATTTTGATGAAACTTGTCTAGTCTTCTCCTTAAAGCCCTTCAAGTTTTCACAGAGACAGTACATTACAGAGAAAATGTAAGGAAAAAAGTAACGATGAAATGAAAATTTTATTTTCGTATTGCTCAATAAGTACGCATTTCATGGTAAATTATTTATATAGTTATTTGAAAGCTAATAAAATTCCCTTAAAAACAAAAAACAAATCATCGAAATCGTACTATTAGTAGACTTAAATTATGTATTTAAGGTAAGTACATGATTAGGATCATACAGCTATTATTTCGCTATATTATCTTCCCGGAAGTGCCACTTTTTATCGTTGATTTAAAACCTTTTTACAATTTTCGCGGAAGATATTAACGAATAAAATGTTTACATATATAAATTCTTGATGATTATATATTTTTAATATCCCATGGGTACCATTCTATCCTTTCTTTCACAGCATCTTCATGTATCGCTCAAGGAATGAGGTTAATACTTTATAATGAAAGAGGTGGTCCGGGTGGCAGTCAAGAATAAAATAAAATTGTAGAAACTATTTATTTAATGCCGACGTTTTGGCCCACAATGTAGGTCTTCATCAAAAATGAAGATACAAAGGAATAATATAGGGGTATAAGAGCATATATCAAAAACAAACCTAAAAATGAACAAATAGAAGAGGTTTTAGATTTGTTTGTTTTTATGCCCCTATATTACTCCTTTGTAACTTTATTTTTATCCCCGATGAAGACCTACTATGTGGTTCGAAACGTTGGAATTAAATGAATAGTTACTGTTATTTTATTTTATTTTTATTTATTTTATCCTTGACCGCCACCCGGACCATCTTCACTATTTACCATACGGTAAGCTATCAATACACAAAATTTAACATTTTATTATTTTAATGAAATGTAATACTATGTAATACTATGAAATACTATGTTCTAATTTAAGTTGGTCTTTCAAAATTGAATGAAGTAAACACTTCCGAACTTTATATACTTACACAAGAAAAAGGCACTAAAAATAAATGTATGCACTCTATAATTACAACAAAATTTAAATAAAGATGTGATGCTGGTTGTCATCTTAAGTAATTATTAATTGGTAAAAATTACTAGATCATATTTCTTATTTATGCTTACGAGGAAAACATCTTTACTTAGTGCAGAAACGTTTTCGGTATCACTGCCATTATTAGGTGCTTCTTATTGAGGCAAAAACGCAAAAATCATTGTCAACTAAGGGATGTCTGTGAACAACTGTCGTTCATAACAAGAAACTCGGTGGCATAATTTTTTTGTTTTTTTTAAAGCTTAAATATGACATGAGCGATATCATTTTGGTAATTTGTCTGCATATAAAAATAAAACAATAATAAAATATAAGATAATTTATGTTATCCAATAAGGTTTTTATTGATTCCATCATAAAAAAAAAAGATACTGGAACAATTAAAATGTGTTTGGTTCTTCAGTGATTGCAGATATGTAATGCATTAGAGATATCAAAACAAATTATAAGCTATTTTATTTTAATTTTCAGACTCATTTATTCATTAGCTTTGTACATTTTTTACAGCTTTATGCTGTGAAATAGAAGAAAATATAAGACAACTTAGTTAATTTGATTTATTTGCATTGCAAATGATTACCAAGATAAAAAAAAAATTCTCTATTTTAATTATGCATTCTTTAGCATCTCCAACAACACTCAGGAATTGTAAATGCTGAAATACTAAATGAAGTAGTGATTATTTAAAAAATGTATTATTATTCCATAGCTCTATTATTACTCCTAGCTCTTGTGCACATCTAAACTATAGTATGTTCATCGGAATGAAAAGAATGAAAGAGGAAACTCGTAACTAATTTTCAAATCAACAGCTAGAATATAAATAATAATAAATTTGTACGTTTAGGTTATCTAAGTGATTTATTCGAATTAATGTACTCCTCTTGTGTACATGCTGGTCACATTTATTTTCTATTCCAGTAGCTGTTAATCAAACCTGATATGTATACATCCACTTTATAAATTAAAAAATGTTCTGAAATTTTATGGAGGAGGCAGGTCAACCGTTCTTATATTAAGAATTTAATATAATTTCTTTCCAGCATTTTACTCACAATTCATAATTTTTACACAAGAAAAAGTGAAAAAGTAATTATTTTGAAACTTTTTACGATGTTATGTCTTGTTGTTCAGTGCATTAATTAACATCACATAATAAATTACATGCGTTTTAGGGCTATTTCATTGTATATTTTAATAGATTTTTTCGATAGTAAGGATAATAAAGTTTTTTAATAAAAAAAATGATTACTGAAAAAATCCAATAGAATGAAATTCCGATCTCTTGTTATTATAAATGAATTAATTACAATATTACTTTTTTTTTTTTTTTAAGAATATTGGCGCATTGGGGTATTTCGGAGTCAAATAGTTATTTAATGGGAATGGAAAAAGATATATAGTGCAAAGTGATATTAGACTTGATGTTAGATTACCAAGGTTTAAGGATACAGTAGGGACTAAACTGCGGACACCAGAACGGGCAGTGACCATATGACAAACGATCTCTTGCCCTCAAATCCTTCAAAGGATGAAGCGATTCCACAGCCCGCGATGGCTTAGAACCATCGATGGACCACCCAGCTCCATCATTCACTATCTATCTGGGGACAGTATAAAGCACCCTCTCCTCTCTCCCTTCCATTCCATTCAACTGAGAAAAATGGAATCATCGGAAGTTGAGTGCCGAACAATACTCAGAGACTATATTTCTAGATATGTTTGCCCGTTCGCCCTTCCCAATATTTTTTTCCTCAGAATTGTTGAATCGCAAGTAGCTGTTATACTCGTATTTATCCGCGCAAATGTTTAAAATAAGCGATGTTTTTTTATAAAAGATTACATAAATAATTTCTTCTAAAGTTCTTATCAGTCGAGCCTCTCACTGAAAGATAATGCGAAACTATTTCATTATCACTCTTTTTTCTGAAGTGAGTAGTACTGAAGAAAAATCATAATAAGTAATTTATGATTCGCTTCAATGTGGATCGTCAGGAGTACGATCGAGAAGCCACCGTATACCGTACATACATACGTGGACAAAAAGTTGGAAAATAAATGAGGATAGCTTTGGAGTGGTTTGTGGGAGAAGGTGGTAGTAACGATGAAACAACGCAAAGGTACTTATTGACCTGGGGAAATTTGGGTGATATGGGGTTTCAAGGACAGTGTTTAGTCAATATTGATAACTTAGTTTTTGACAGATGAGCTGAAAGGGATGTGTTCATTTTGAAATAAAATAAGAAGAGTGGCGACAGATTTGAGGAAGAAATTAGAAACAATAACAATGGCCTGAGTTTTCATAGTGTTTAACCATAATCTATTCAGGTTCGCTTAGGCACTGATCCGATCCAGGTCTTCCTGAATATTGGCAAACGCTACTTATAGCTCAGGAGGAGAATAAGATAAATAGATGTGGAACCCTCCGGCTTATAAGTCTATAGGTGGTGGGAACAGTAAGACACTGGATTAGGAAGATCATTGATATAAAGATTGAAAAGGAGAGGAGAAATGCTCGAACTCTGGGCTACTCCTGAGGATAGGACAAGAAAGGATAATGGAGTTTGATTACGAATGGAAACTGCTAGAGTCCAATCGGAATGGAAGGATTGAAAGCAGGAAATTGTGCTGTTGGAAGAGGATAATTATTTCAGTTTGGTAAAGAAGATAGAATGATCCAAGAAATCAAAACCTTTAGAGAAGTCAAGAAGTATTAGTACATTCAGCTTTTTCCGTCCATAATGGTATGAATGCCATTGAAGTTTTGATTGAGAGCAGATTGTATGGATAAGCTGGGTTGGAAACCAGATTGGAGAGGATCAAGTAGTTAGGAATTTTCGAGGAAATAAGGTATTTTTGATATTTAGATATTTTACATAAATAATAATAATCCTGTTGTTATTGTGCCTAAAATAATAGAATCTTACTTTAACACATTGCATCGAAGAGAAGTTTAAATACTGCTCTCCACCATATCAAAAAGAAATAAAATTCAAAAACGCTGCAAATTATTACACAATGGTTTATTTATTATTTCCAAATAGTAATATTTCAAAAATATCTGTTCTGTCCAAGTTACAGAAATTAAGCAGTAGGCACCAAAGGAAAAGAAATTTGAAGCTTGTTCCAAGATGATCGCCATGAGAGTGCCGAACTGGGAGTGTTAAGAAAAAACTGTGTCAATGCAATTAGGCTGTGATGGTTAGGACATGTAATCAGAGGGTAAAATGATACAGAGGAAATATTGGATGTGCACTTCAGTAGAAAAAAAAAAGGAATATTAATGGAGGGAAATGCTTACTATCTTTCATCGCACAAATATTCAGTAGCTCCTACTGTCTTTAAACCTAAATGTAAGAATTTAAAGCTCAATACTTTCTAATGTCCTATTCGGATGCGAAACATTATAGCTTAGACCCTTTGCACACCTACTCGGTTTTTACCCGGCTGCCGGCTAAACTCTCCCGATTTGCTTAGTCTGTACCAGGAAAATATGATTGAGGTGATATAGCGACTATTGAAATGGGTGTGAAGATAAACGGTATGGTTAAAACGAACGGGTAAGAGCCCTAGGGATCGACCTTTTCGTAAATGATAGGAATGCGTTAGGTCCGATGCTGAGAATTTGTGTTTTAATGGATTTTGGAAATACATTTACGTGGAGAAGTGATGCCGGTGCTATTGGCAATCCTTCGAAGCCTTTTTATTTTATTTCTTATTTATTAATATTTTTTTTAAAATAAAATTGAAGTATTGCAAATCAAAACATATTGCATTTACACTATGACATGATACGCTCCTATCCGTCCACAATGTAAAAAAAAATAAAAAAAATATGCAGGGCTTTGTTCCCACCTACTCTATATATGTTTATTTCTGTTTTTGTTCATTTCTATACCACAATACTTTTAAAATTATATGTCTGTTTTTTCTATTGTATATAAAGGCGGAGTTATTAGTACAATATAAGTGCTGGCTTATGATTGTATAAGTATGTCAGTCACCATAAAAATTAAATTCAAGTAACTCATAATGTTAATAAATGAACCATGTCTATTATCTATAATTTTAAATTGTAATTTAAAATGATAAATAATAATCAGTTGACATCCGCACGATGGTATAGAAGGATCAATCCCTAATTAGATAAATAATAAGACCATAAAATTATATCGGGGTTCGAATGAGAAAAAGCTAGGTACACACATTCTTCTACATAACGGAACAAACCAAACTGTGAGATCCACTTGTAATTGTTTACGGCTATGACTCATCTTAGAATCAGACTGTTCTTTTGTTGCCTAAGTTTCCGTGTTTCATAGGTTTTCGCATTGTTCTTCGGAACTCTATGAGTACTCACTGTTTTAAATTAATAGCAATTTACTTCTAAGTTTTTAAATATTTTTTCCAACAATCTCACTCAGCCAGCATACCATTCTCTTTTACTGAAGAGGTTCTATTGCTTTAAGCTGCTGAGGGAGGAGAGGGATGGCTTCTAGACAATGGATAGATTCGGAGCCAACTGACCAAGCCATTGCGATCCTTCCTCAAAGGTCCTTATCGCTTGCTCAATAGCTACATCTTGCCAAATCGATAGCCAATTACTGTTCCTCACAATAGTAAATTAACAAGGTAACTTATTGTCCGATTATCTGTTCACTGTCAATATATTACAGATGTATTCCCAACAATACAGAATTATTCAAGTAATTATGTAATATGTTTGACAAGCCTTGCCAGAGTTCAATAATTCAGGTGAATGGTAAATAAGTAGCGAGTAAATCAATCATTGGTCAAATTCGTTTAATTGAAGAGTGAATTGATCATCACTCATAAACATAAATTCAAAGACATAAGTGATCCTCATACATCATTCATCACTCATTTAATCATACTTTTTCGAGTGACAATGGACCTAAGAGTTATTGTTATTATTTAATATATTTTAGTTTTCCTTTTCAATAAACAGACGTAATCCAATCGCATGAAAATATTAAAGTCCGGATTTCTACATGAAAAAATCGTTGTCAACACACATAACTAACGAATTTGAAAAATCGCTTTTTTTGGAACCTCCGAGTTTTATTAGTTTACCAGAAGCACATTTGCAAAATAAAATCTTATTAGGGCCAATCTAACGTGAAGCGAGAATTTTGGACCTGAGTTTAAAAAAAATTAAAAATACTCCGAAGAGTCTACAAAAAAATTAACTACACCTAGCTAACTATCGAAAATGAATATTCATGCCTCTCAAAACAAGGCATGTATATGGGATCATCTATACTCGACCGTGATAGTCTAATCATCTATCTTCACTCTCTAGTAGCAGGCTTCGTGGAAACTGTTCGTGGCAATTCTTTAAATTTTTTTAGCGTTGTAGAGTGCAAAGATTTACCCGTCATTATTCTAATTTACCCGTCATTCCCCGTCCATTTTTTTTATGGTGGAGAATGACGTAATGAACGGTGGGATTACGGTGGATACTATATTAATTATACTATTGGAACATTCGAGTATAAATGCTGCTGTTCCGAAGCATCATAATCAAGTAAGTTCTCAGGATAAAATAAGATAATTTTTTTTTTAGATGTACTCATTAAAAATAAATTAATTTGGTGAATTTTATTTTTACCTTATCTTTTATAAAACATCACAAAATTTTACAAACTACTTATTTTGTTGCTGCTAATACCACATTTATTTATTCATGTTAATCACCTTCATGGGAAAAGAGAACTTTCCAGAAGTTCTAGGCTATCATACCGATCGTCATCGCAGACTATATTGCGGTTTCTAATGTGATAGTAAAACTGTTCAATCAATATGGGTAAATAAAAGTTTTATGTATTTCTAAATAAATAAGAAGAATTGATATTGTCTTTGGTATCTCACATGAATTAAAAGTAATACAAATATTAATATATTAAAATAATAAAGAATAGCAATTGAGATGTAAGAGAGGAACATAAAAATATTCGGTGATTGTATCTTTCCCATTATATTTGTTTATCTAGTTGGAAATTGAACGGTTGGAGAAAATATATTAGCAAAAGGTAAGCGAAGGAAAGGAGCTTAGCGGGAAGAGAGTTCTTGGAAGAGCTAACAAGGGTATATAGAATATATAGAAGGATATAAAGAACATTATTGCAATTGAGATATTTTAATAGAGATGAGAAGAGCGGGTCCTTGTTTCGTACGAGATTCCTGACGTGGTTGTGGTATTAATTCTTCGACATTATAACAAGAAGAAATGCTAGACGGGATGGCAGGATAATAGAATAAAAATATATAGTTGTGGGTGAAAATTAAAAAACATTTATTAAATTTAACTAAATAAGATTGCGCGAAACAAAGTCGACTTCTTCAAGGATTCCATCCTGAAGTCAAGGCACAAAAATATTTGGTACAGTCATGCTCTAGCGAAAGAAATATGAGTATATATTTCTAAAATATTGGGACAATAACATCATCACAATTGGTAAACTTCTAATTGATAGAGATTCGTTTTAAAGAAATCACTGACAGTAAAATTTATTAAAAGCTATAAAATAATAAAACCGGATTGTAAAAAGTTAAGTATGATTGTAGCATACATTTCTTGTATAATGTGTAAAATACCATAAATTAATTTTGTAATGAGAATATGAGTTGTCAGATTTATAAGAATAAATGAGTTGTCAATGCATGAATAAATGCATTTTATCATTTAACTTTAAAAAAATTTTTTGATGAATCAATTCAAGTCTAATTTAATTTTAAGAGAAATTTGATGAAATTGATACTTGACTGTTTGTCCCTAGTCCTTAATTTTCCTCCAAATTTGGTCCAAATCAAACGAATCGTTCACGAAATATAGGCGTGCCAAGGAAAATAAGTTCGAGAATGTGTAAGCAAAACTAGGTGCCAACTTATATCGTTCCTGAAAATCAGGTTAACGGTAGTGGATTTGACTGCAGACAAGCACGAGATTTTTTCAAGCAAATTTGTTCCCTCATGCCCAAAATGTAAAAAGCGGTTGTAAATTTTCGATTCCGAGGACATAACTTTTTTTCACTTCCTGCATGAATTCAAGGCTTCCCTACCTTCGGTAGTGAGGAAGCAGAATGAAAAAAACAAATACCATTTATGAGAGTCATTTGACTTGTAACTGAACGTCCATCATCATCTTCTACCAGAAACAATGCATAATGGTTAGTGAAACAAATCTCTTTCAATAAATTAAATTAAATTTTTAAAGGCGAAAAATGTGTAACTTGTTAAAAATTAAATACCAATAAAGCAAAAATATTATAATATAATATTTGGTCACTAACAGTTTCCTTTTCCAAATGTTAATGTTTGGCTGTGGAATTTTAATAACTGGTTTCATGTACATCGTCTGTAGTTGGGGAGAGTGATCAGAGGATAGATCAAAAATGTTAGTTATGTCACAGTGTTGCAAGTTCAGTCCCTAAGTAATGAAAAAATTCAACACGGCTGGAATCCTTTTCACATCTATGGTCCAATAGAAAATTGATTCATTTTTACCAGGGGGACCATATAGAGCTGGAATAGTCATTTCAAAATTGAACATCTTCATCACGATTGAGGTAGATTGGCTTCTGAAGCACTAAAGTAGTGACTGATTGAGTACTTTACAAGAATGAGAGTATCACCTTTAGCTTTGTTTAAATGATGATAATTGAACCTTTAAGACATACGGGATAGAGATATGGGAGGGCTCTGTACAGGTTGCTGTTTCTTGGGCTAGTTACTGCTGATGTTGGTTTCTTCTGAGGTGAAACCGTCGTCATGGCAACTGACTAGGTTCGGCTGTACGTTAATACTGTCAGAAAACATGTGGTTAGGGAACGATCAGCACTTGTTTTTCTATGTGATTCTTCAATGCCATCGTCATTTTCAAAATCAGGAAAGTCAGTTGATACATGGCTGCTTTCAAATGAAACAAGTGACAATGTCTTCATTGAAAAAAAATCGATAAGAAACATTGTCCGGCTTTATTAATAAGGGTGATGGGAGTTTATTAAGGTCGTCAGGTGGAATGTAAATTTGCCGTCGGAAATTGAGAAAATAAGCCTACCGTGGATATTGGTACCCGGCTCTGAGAAAATGCATGGGTGATACCAATCTCAGAAGCTTATAAGTTCCTTTCCTATCATACCGTGCGGCATTGAAGCATTTGAAATTATTATTCATTTGACTGGATTAACTAGTCCTTTTATGAAAATTTCATTGTTGTTAATAAATATTGATTTATGATTCTTCTAAAGGTTGTCTACTGCTTCTTTATTCCTGAAGTGTGTACAAAACCGGGAGTTAGAGATTCGTGAGGTTTAACGGATGAATTTCGGATCAATTGAGGCTGCTATTTTGAGAACATATTATTTTTGCTTAATACCAGGAAAAGTATGTAAAATGATGGCATTTTCTAGTTTAGAAAATAGCTCCGTAGCGGTGACTTTGGCATAACTGGCAGTTGTTTCTGTAGGTTTGAGGTTAGGTGGAATTTTTGATACATTGCTAATTCTCTAGTGCTATTTGCTTCTTACTTTTCGGTTGCATTATATTGCAAGAAAGAGGGAGCATTGTAGGGACTATTGATATCGCTGCAGAGCCAAAAGCCCTGGGCGCCTATAAACTGTGAATAATCGCCTGACTTCAAATAAATCTCTCAGTTCTCTATCAAATAATGTAACGCGTACCCTTGAATGGTCCCAATTGCACAAATAAAGTTTATAAAGGCATGAAGAACACTTAGCAATGAATAAAACTCTGAGGCTGACCTGAAGCCTGACTTCTTTCTACAGGTCCCAAACAGCTGAGCCCCAATAAATTCATTGTAAGAAGTCTCTAAGAATACTTTTGATGAATTATTTCTTCTACTTGTGTTTTAAAATATTTTTCATGGATTTAAACCTACAAGTACCTATCTGTGAGTTTCGATCATAGTTATCGATACAGAAACTCATTAAGTACATCCAATCAACACAGGCCCAATCAAATCTTAAAAATAGTTTCACTAAGTGCACGATATTCCAGTTGGATAGAGGAAAAACTCATCATGCTACTTATTTTCTCAAATTTAATTAAAGGTTACATAATTACTTTTCGGAATAAAACGACGATTTACATATCCTACTGATGCTTTTCTAATTCACTAAAAATTATATTATATCTATATTGATCCAAGTTAAAAATTAAATTTTGCGTGAGCATTGGCTTGGTTTCCTACGGTTTTCAACCATAATAATTTTCTCTTGAATAGTCTGTAAAAATGTGAAGCATCAAACCATGCTTCACGGTTCTCTCTGCCCCATTAAACAAGGTCATTCCAGAACATTCACCCGAATTCCAGGGCGTTTTACCAGCGGGGAAAGTTTCAGCTGTGGGGAAGGGAGGGGGAGGGAGCTGGACAAGAAATATCTCATCACACATTGACTATTGGCTGGAATGTGGACAATGGATAGCTCAGAGCGACTCGCATAAATTGTCTCTGAGCGGAACCAGCCAACCGCAAGCCATTCACCTTTGTCCTAAAAACTGACAATCCAAAACTAGCATCTACATTTTCGAAAATGTTTAACACCCCAAATTCAGGAGTTTTGTTTTTGGAATTTCATACTCAATCTAATGATGAATTTATAGCTACACGAGATAAACATGGCATTCATGATTGTTACACTCTCTCATATGACAGTGTCTCCATGATATGATGCGATTAGATAAGTGAATAATCAAATGCTTTAATAAAAAGTATATATATATATATATATATATATATATATATATATATATATATATATATATATAGTGTGTGTGTGTATGTGTACAAATGTATATCTTCTGCAAGTTCATGATAGTTTCAACACTTTAACTCACAAGGAGAGTGCACGATGTATCCGTCGCCGATTTTGATCAAAATTTTTTGGGTGATTCTACATTGAAAAAAAGGAGACCCATATACTACCGTTTTATCCAATAGGTTCTGGGAGCTAAGAAAAAAAAGAATACATGCAGAAAGTGCCTTACTTTATATCTCGTGTTTGAAAAATGATATCTGTATGGTGTATCCAGCTAAAAAATTGTTTTTAGAATATATTAAAAGAAATATATAAACGTTAAAAAATAATTGATTTTTGGTCAAATAAATTTTAAAAAGTTTTAAAATTATTTAGTAAACAAGCCTTATAAATTTTTCAACACATAAAATGTTGGCAGATTTGGATTCGACACATCAACAAACCGTAATTTTGAAAAAATCATAGAAAACAAAAAAAAAAATTGTTCAGCTCCCATTGTGCTCAACATTTTAATGCCATAACGTTTTGGTTTGTACCTCTGTATCTCGTCTTCAGCTTACCCGATATCGACATTCTTAGACTCAATAAAAAGAGGGGAGTTTCTTCTTTCCAATCATATAAAAAACTATTACATTCTCTTAGAAGATTTTAGGGTCTGTGTAAAAAAGTGTGATTACCATATAAAAACATAAGTTTTTTGCGGATAACATTGGTTCTCAAGCACGTAGAAAGATCAAGGATAAAGAAAATAGCGTAGTTTAAGAATCTAAATTCAAATTTTCGAGCGAATATAAAAATAAAAACTTAGGCCAAATAATTTTGTCAAGGTACCACCCTTCAAATTTTTTATAAGATTCAAGCAATCGCTCTTAAATCAAAAACCCATTGAACAAGTCAAACCGAATTTAGGGCATCGGTAAAAATTCTTAAACTACGCGATTTGTCTTAATCGTGACCTTTTAGTGGAAAGAAGAAACTCCCCTCTTTTTATCGAGTCCAAGAACGTCGATATCGGATGAGCTGAAGACGGGGTACAGAGGTACGAGCCAAAACGTAATTTTATGGCTTTAACATTTTTGAGCACAATTGGGACTGAACAATGTTTTTTTGTTTTTATGATTTTTTTCAAAATCACGGTATGTTGATTTTCTGAATCCAAATCTGCCATTGTTTTAGGTGTTGAAAAATCTATAAGGTTGGTTTACTTAATAATTAAAACACTTTTTTGATTTATTTGACCAAAAATCGATTATTTTTTAACGTTAATATTTTTGTTTTAATATACTCTAAAACCAAATATTTATCTGGAAAACACCATGTCGATATCATTTTTCAAACACGAGATATAAAACTAAACATTTTCTGCTTGTTTTATTTTTTTTTCTCAGCTCCTATGGTCCATTGGATAAAACGGTCGGATATGGGTAACCTTTTTTTCATTGTAGAATCACACAAAAAGTTTTGATCAAAATCGGTGACGGGCACATCGTGCACCTCCCTTATCAGACGAAAAAAAAATTCTTCATAAATAGACGATATTATAAAAGAGAAAAACTCGACTGTGAAATTTTAATAACTAACAAGGTAACAATAAATATCAGGGATGTATGCGACTCAGATTGGAATGGAAAAAAAAACTTTTATAATTAGTCGGAAATATAAGACTTCATCGTCATACCTATTCATTTTTTTAATTCCAACTTTTTTCATTTAACGACGAAAGATAAAGGGCTGTAATATGATATCTGTCAAGATTCAAGGAAAGGAATCAGGTAAAAATAATTAATTTTCATGCCAAAAAACAAAAATAAAATAACATGAAGACACAACCGACATTCATTAAACTGGAATTAAACAGGTTTGTAAAAAAAACTTTTCATTCCAAAGGATTTTTTAAGCTAATTAAAATAACGTAAATGAAAAGGATTACAATCATTACACAATTTCCTAATGAAGCTTTAGTTTATTATTTATATATTTAGCACGTGAATCAATTGCACGTGAATGTTTAAGCCTATATATTAGTTATAAAAATCTATAAAAAATGATTGTGGAAATAATGCATTGAGTTCTTCCTCTAATTTCCCTAAATATGATTTCAGTTCGAAAACCTAAAAACTTAAATAACAATACAAAATATGATGGAACTGTTTGATTATGCAACAATAATTACTGCATTTAGCTTTTCCATTACTATTGAAGTTTTCAGTGATATACGGATTGTTTATTAGGTTTTCGAGGGTCCTGATTGCGTTTGTTGAATCGAATCTTTTATCCAGCATGCGCATTTCGAATTATTATTACAGTTGACACTTTTTAGGTATAGGTCTCGCCTACTAGATTTTTAAGGAAACTTAGTTTTTTTATGAAAAGCTGCTACAATTTAATTCACGATTCATGTTTAAACGATAAAAAAAAAATTAAGATAGTCTTTTTTTTTTTTTTTTTTAACAAATAAGGAGTATTGATTAAGGAAATGTCTGACTTAATGTTTTTAAGGGGGTTAGGGACAGCTATAAACCTAAATAGGCAGAATTCAAACGCTACTCCAGTTAAATTCAACTTGTTCGTATTCTTTTTTCTGAAACTATTTATTTATTGAGTAATATTGCATTCTGTCTCAGCAGGACAATGGTAATAGTGATAAACTTTTTCGTATTGTAAGTTATTTTATATAATGTTGTTAAATATAGTATATAATAATGTTATTAAATATAGTGTTATTTAATATGTAGTAAATGAAGTTATTTAATAACGTCATTGTAAGACATTTTCTCAATCAATTCTACTTATTTGTTTAAGAAAAAAGTTAATCTTCATTATTTTGTTAATTAAAACAAGAATCTTGAATTAAATTGTGGCAGCTTTTCATAATTCCATATAATTTTTGTTTTCTGAAATTACTATTAAGTCATCTACCGCATTTCGTCAGCACAATTGGCATGGTTTTAATTTTATTTATTTGTTCATTTATTAGATTATATATATGTGTGTGTGTATATATATATATATATATATATATATATATATATATATACATATACATCCTGATTGCGTTTGTTGAATCGAATCTTTTATCGAGCATGCACATTTCGAATTATTATTACAGTTGACACTTTTTCGGTATAGGTCTCGTCTACTAGATTTTTAAGGAAACTTAGTTTTTTTATGAAAAGCTGCTACAATTTAATTCACGATTCATGTTTAAACGATAAAAAAAAATTAAGATTGCCTTTTTTTTTTTTTTTAAACAAATAAAGAGTATTGATTAAGGGAATGTCTGACTTAATGTTTTTAAGGGAGTTAGGAACAGCTATAAATCTAAATATATATATATATACAAACTATTAATCATAACTGACAGTCTCCCTCCCTTAGGCAAACCTCTGCTTTGCTTATAACAACATTATATTTAAAATAATTATTACTAATGCGTAATTTTTTTCCTTCCAAATATCTTTTTTTATTTTTAATATTTGTATGATCTATTATGTTAGCCCAATTATCGTCTATAATTTTTAAGGCTTCTTCACACGTCATATTTGTAAAAACTTACTATATTATTATATTCTTAATTGTTTCCTAAATAAAACTTGCAGCAAGTAACTTCTCTGATCTATGAATTCATGGCACAGTTAAGATACATCATAAATAATATTGATATAATATTCTGATACGTTTTCAGCTGCAATGTTGGACTCAGGTTGTAAGAGTCTAGAAAAAAATCGAACAAATTTAGAATTTTTCGGAAGCCTTATCAGCCTTTAAAATTACTAAGCTGCAAAGTTACAAAGAGCGATAAAGCAGCTCCTTACTGCAACTCAAGCAAAAGTTCAGATTAGGTTGACTTTAATATGTATACTAGGTTGTTACAAAAGTCTTTGTGCATTAATTATTGCTGACATTAAAGTCTCCATTTGAATCCTTATTCAACACTGATTTAATTATGAATACCAACTGTCTGTACCTTTCATTCCATTTTATAAATTTCACTGATAATGCTGGAAGAAAAAATTGTAATTCCTGGTCTTCTGAGGCGCTAATGGAAAAAAGGATTGCAAAGTATAAAGGCAGCTGCTGAGAAAATTTGTGAGATGGAAGGTGAATATATGAGAATACAGCAGCGTTTCGGTTCAGGCGGTTCAATTCTGGGAACAACAGGCTTCAAGATAATGCTTTGTGTTTGATGAAATTTTGAGGACGTTTTGCACTTTGAACTGGTTCCAAATGGCAGGGCTACTCACGTTTAGCTTTACTGTGAACAATTCGAAAGAGCATATAGAGTTTTAAAAGCGGGGTCCCTTTGTTTGGTCAATCATATTAAAGTGATGTTTCAGCAAGACAATACTCCTGCCCATCGGTCACTCTTAATCAAAGAAAGATTCTCAGAAATGGAGGGTGTGTATCTTACCACACCCTCCTTACAGCCCTGACATTGCACTGTTGGGCAATCGTCTTTTATGGTCAATGGCACATTTTTTGAAAGGCAGGCCCTTCAAAAACAACAGGAATGTCAAATCAGGATGTAAGTAGTTTGCGGCTTTGAAAACTAAGGACAACCAAATTCAACTTCTGGTAGAAAGATGCGTTAAAGTAATTGGCAATGATGGCCTATATTTTGAAGAAGAAAATTTGATTACCTCCTATAATAAATTACACATTTGAATCAATTTAAAGTCCCTACTTTGTGTCCATTATTGTGCTTTAATTTACTTTTATTTTCCTTCTTTGTGATTTGTATGTAAGTATATGTGTGTGTGTGTGTGTGTATTTTATATATATATATATATATATATATATATATATATATATATATATATATATATAACAATGGGCACTAAGCAAATGTTTTTGGACCCTTTTGCTACGATGTTAAGTGATAAGTTCATTTTATTTTTTGATTTCATAATATCCCTATAATTGACGATATCTGTGGAATAGTATTTTTGACTCATCTGCCGGCGTCGAAAAAAATTACACACCTACAATTGAAACCTTAAAAAAATATATATATAAAATAAGAATAATATATAAATATCAAATATAAAATATTTATATAAGAATAACATGATTGAGCAAATAAAACAGAAACAATATCTGGCCATAAGACTACGAAATACAGATCAGTTAATGTTTACAATATTTTCAGTAAAATAAATGATCAAATAAAATAAATTCTTTTCTCTAAAAATATAATTAATTTGAATAAAAAAAGAGAAGAAAACAAGAAAATAAAAAGAGAGAAAATGAAAAATACAAAATAATAAGTTGATTAGTAAAGTTGAAGTTTGTACATTAAAAACTATTATTTACTTCTGATCCAGATGTTAATCCTAAACTGAAATTTCGCTACTAGAGAGCATCATTTTGGAGAAGGTGTTGGAAAAGAGTCACTTTAACTCGCCGTAAAGGTGGGGCACATAAGCCCTATTAAATATATATATATATATATATATATATATATATATATATATATATATATATATATATATATATTTATATATGGACCTTTAATTTATTTATAATTATATGCTCCATTCATATCGTACAATAAATGAATGACTGTGCATCCCAACGTTTTTGCAAATCATGAGTTGGATAAGTTATATGTACATCTATATTCTGTAACTTGAGGTCAATCGGGATTTCAGATTTGGAGTTTTTACGAGGTCGCATTTTTACCGCCTTTTGATACGGACAAACTAAATTCAGAAACTAAACGAAAAGTGGCAGAAATGAGACCATTTAAAATGTTCAAATTTGAATTTTCCGATTGAATTAAACTTAATCTATCAATCTTTAAGTTACCCCAGTTTACGGAATATAGGTACATATACATGCCTAGTTATTAGATACTTAGCCTGGGTATCAGGTTATAAAATGGTGTATATATGTAATTCTATGTCTAAAGGAATGAACCAAGAAAAAAAAATAGAT